>JAWWMK010050588.1:0-48809 GCA_035047105.1 Galeopsomyia nigrocyanea | reverse complement strand
CACAGAGAAGGCGAGATACTGGCGTACGAATAATTAAATGCACCTGAGTGCTTCGACGCAAGCTCCTTCATCTTGCCTCTTTCTCGTTTCTTCAGTGCAAGCGCGCAAGTCTCAAGCTCTCTCGCCACGTATTTACCCGGCGCTCATTTCGCCTTTTCTTTCTCTTCCATCCCCTTGCAACTCCTCTCTCTCTCTCTCTCTCTCTCTCATTCTCTTTTCTCCGTTATACTCCTCGTCTAATTTTAACAATGCACAAGCTCTCCTATGAAATCAAGCTGTTTGATAATACTTCGGCAACGCGTAATTGAATTTTGCATTATAAAACGCTATACGCGCTGGTTACTGCGTTAACCTGCTAGCTGGATGAATAAATATTACAGTGTGTTACATTGTTTGAATACATCATAGATGTTCAATTAGGAATTTTCATCATCCCCCTTTTTTTCTCATTGATAAAATTGCACGTGAATTATTCTTCGATTCCAGAAAATTATTCAGCTTGGATTGCGATTCGGTTATTGATTCGTTTAAAAATAAACAATCATATTTCACAGCAAGCTCGAGGATGAATCAATCGTCAATTGCATACATAAAAGCTCTTAATAAAATCAGCAATTTACCGCGATCACTCGTGCGATATCATTCATTGCGTATTATACACGGAAATGTAACGTTTGAAATCATTGACGGAACTGTATAAAAACAAGTTAATTAAAAAATTTCCCTCCTCGAGCTCATCAAACACCAATCGTGGTAAATTGCAACAAGAGTCCGCAAAAAAAAAGAAAAGAAAAGAGCTGCACGCTCATAAAAATTTACCTATACAAATGCACCAGCAGCAGCAGTAGCGAAAAAAAAGCCATCGAACATATAGCCGTATCATGCTAAGAGCTTAGCGCGAGGGAGAAAAAAAAAGCATCGCGTAGAGACAAATAAAAAAACAGCGCGCGCATGAAAAAATCGCGAGATGTAGCTATTATCTGCGTGTGCGGGCTACGGTCTGATGATTTACGAAAAACCAAGCGCGCGCGAGCAAAACAAAAAAAAAAGCAGCGGTAGCAACAAAAAGCGAGAAAAATCAGCTACACGAGAACTATAGCGAAGAGCAAGAGCGTAACGAGAAAAGTTATAGATTTTTCGCGAGTAAGAGCGAGCGAGAGAGAGAGAGGTTGCATGCAAGTTCTCGGCCGTTCTCTCCCTCTGAATCCCTCTCTCTCTCTCTCTCTCTCTCTCTCTCTCTCTCTCTCTCTCTGTGGGCGCCGGGACTAGCTGGATTCGTAAGAAATCGATACGCGCACACGAACCTGCCACCTGGTAGCGCCGCGAGGCAGCCTCCTCTTGTCGTCCCTGTGCAATGCAGCTCCTGCTGCTGCTGCTGCTGCACCAGCAGGTCACGTTTGCCCACCCCTTCTACCTATCCCTCCCCTCCACTCTTTTCCTCCCTACCCAGCCAGCAGCTCTGTTTTACTACGTTGCTCGCTCTCCTGCGTATTACGCTCGGCAGATATAGCTCTATCTCTCTCTCTTTCTCTTTCGCTCTTCGTGTTACGCCACTTCTGCGCCAGCCGCGCGCATGAGTCTCGTTAATTTGAGCTTTTTTCGAACAGGATTAGAGCGCTTTTTCATTGATCGTTCCCGAGCTCTTTTCGCGCGCTGCCTTTATTTTCAGTGTCCTGTTAAACTTTACAATGCCGGTCAATCGTTGGCGGGAAGGCAATTGCTGATGTTTGATACTCTTTAGGGAATGCTTTTTCTTTTGTGTTGTTCTCCGACAAACATCGATTTATCGTAAGTGTTGAAAGAAAAAGTTTCTTCGCCAAGCGAGAATGTACGTTTCTTTCAAGAGTAAGGAAATTTTCTTTTTTCTTCCGCAATATCTCAAATTTTCGTTCATTAGTACGTCTGACCTTATCCATGCGTTTTCTACTTAATTAAGGAGTTCTAATTTAATTCACTGACCATCTGAGTAGTGCTTCGTTCGTTCTTTTCTCTTCTTCTTTTTTTTTTGTTAATTAAAAATTATTCCGTGGAAAGTAATTACGACTATTTCCATTAAAATGAATTAAAAGTAGTAACTTTAAACAAAAAGTTTTTAAGCCCTCCATAATTTAATATAACGCAATTTTTTTTTTCGTGAAATGCACGCTTTATCATGTCTCTTTTATTGTAACTCTTTTCTCGCTTAATAGTCCCACTTTTCACTGGGAAACTTCCATCACAGTTTTAATATTTCCCAGTTTATTTTTCAAGTACGATGAAGTATTAAGATTCAATTCAGCGGTTGACAAACAAAGAAGAAGGTCAATAGATCTCACGACAATATCAAGAGCAGCGGCTAGGGTTCTTAAAGAGCTTATAATATCAATCGATTCAGCTGAAGCATCTTGATATTTAACGTTTCGTCCATACTTATCAGGGATACAATTTTTAACTCGTAAAATACACGTATTTCCGTCAAATAACTTGACGCGAGCATCACTATTGAAGTTCACGAAAATCGAGTTATTCTTATTTACCCAATCACCAACAATGCTTCCAAGCAAAGTTATTTGTGTTAGCAACGCCTGAAAAATTCGTCGAAATGTTTACTGCATCGGCACGCTACAGAGAGAGAGAAAAAAGTACCAACAAAATCCCAACACTCAAACATGAAACTTGTTAGTTTTCAAACCACGCGCTTTCTCTCTCTCACTCTCTTTCGCAAGCTTCGACAACACGCGCGCAGTTTTTAACGCCCCCCTAGCCCCCCGTTCTGCTTCTGCCAAGCTAGCGAGAAACTTGTAATCGCATTTATACAACAGCCGTTCTTCGTAATCACCCCCGCTATCCCGACACATCGACTATTTCTATTTTCTTTCTCTCCTTCGTCTCCTCCTCTCTCCCGTAGTATTGCCTCTCTTTCGCTTTTTCACTCTTCCACCGCTTTTTCTCACAGCAGGTGGCTCCCGCGCGAGCGCAAATCACGGCTTTTTTCCCCGTGCCGTTCGACGTTCGACGAGGAAAAAAAAGGAAACATCCTACGAGAAGTTAGCCTTGTTAACTACTTTGACTCGCCGTCGAATAGCGCTTGGACTTTTCAATTGAACGTTTGAATCGCAAGCTTCTTCTTTGAGAATGAGTTATACAGAGAGAATTTTCATATAGATTGATGATAGTTTGGACAATTTATATAATTAACTACATAATATTATGGTTAAATAATATATTTCGTTAAGATTTATATACCAACATTAATTGTCCGAATAATTCTACAAGCAATTAAGAATACTAACAATTCATTCGACTACTTCAGATAAAAATCAAGTTACATAAGCCATAAGTTATTCACGTTGAGATTATAATTTCACACCCGATAAACAGACTGTAAACTCATGGCTAATTCAAATTCATAAAAGCTGAAGTGAATCAGATATTATAAGGGCATTTATAACTGTACTGTAGCTATACATCGATCAACGTGATAAACAAGCGGGTACCCGCTTAGTAGGAGGACTAATGTTCGAGTAAATATGACAACTGGATCAGTGTGACTAGCGACCAAGTGAAATATCATGCGTTCCCAGCGTAATTTGAAAATTAATATTTTATAATGAACGTGATTGTAACGGAAATATAAATGTATTATGAAGAAAAAAAAACGGAAATTAAATTAAATTAAGCTTAAATATTACGTGATATTCATTTTTTACAGTATTTTATTTTTATAACCATAAGTACAATAATATCAATTGAATTATTACTTTTTCAGCTAATCAATAATATTTTCATTCAGAGTTATTATTAAATCTTTTTCAAAGCAATGCCTTATAATGGGTCGCATTTCTACTATTTCTGTCTTTTTTTCGTTACGAAAAAATTGTTTCACGACTCAACGTCCTCCACTGGGGTCATCCACGACGACATTATTTTCATCGTCTTACGCGGTCGAGATAATTCCTCTAGAGAAAAATCCGCAAGAGAAGAAGACACATTTCGTGATTACTACAAGACCGTACCGTACTTTAAGACAGAAGATAAGAATGCAATTGCAGATTATCGGATTGCGAATTACTTTATAACCGTGAAGTAATAGAAACTACATCTGTGCAATATGTGAATCGCGGATTTCTGGTAAAACAATAAGGATAAAGATTCGAGGCGAATCCGAAACGTATTTCTTTTAAGTAGTTTACGAAAAGCCAGTGATCAATCCCACAACTCCATTAGCTTTTTTCGTAGAACGTGCAACAAAGCGAAAAAAAAATTGTTTAAATTAAAGGTAAATAAAACGGAGACTGTATAACCGAAACGCAGAAATCTAAGCTCATTGCGCAATAACGTTTATTGCTCGGCGGTCTTGCGAGGTAGCGGCTGCGCAAGCAACGCCTAATGAAATTCGCGTCTGCCTTTTCTAATCTTCCGGAGGCTCCTCTGTAATCCTCTACCTGCGCGCTCTTTTCCAACCTAGCCGTGTCGAGTCATATCCAACCACTACTGCGATGGCTTGCGAGCGCTTGAGTTTTCCAAGCGAGTCCACGGTAATGGAACCGCAAATACGCGCCCAGGCAGTTTCCGAAGAGAGAGAGAGAGAGAGAGAGAGAGAGAGAGAGAGAAAGAGAGCGCGCCTCGACTTCGCCGAGAGCCGAGCTCGAGAGAAAAGAGAGGAGCTTTTGCCAATTAAAAATGACCTTAGCCCCGAAATCGACTCGTGGCCGCGAGCGAGGAAAATGAGGCTGGCAGAAAGAAAACAAGAAAGAAAGTCGAGAGAGGAAAAAAAAGCGGTGAACTCTCGGCTACTAATACAGTCGTAAACATTTTTATACGTATACAAAGTCTTAGAATGACTATGAAATGTTTGTTTAAGGTAAAATTTATTTTTGTTTAATGTTATTTTAAAATTTAAGTGATGCGTTCAACGAATCAGGATTACTTAAATTATCGATATCGGTGTCTCATAGGACTTGTAGTCTACCAATAGATTATTATGACTATTGAAAAAAAACCTATATAGACGGGTTACCCAGTGCGACGTTTGAAATTGATTCATATATGAAACAAAAGCGAGGTAGACCGTGAAAGAGCTTTCGATATTGGCATGGATTCTGCGCGGAGCTTATCG
This sequence comes from Galeopsomyia nigrocyanea, assembly GCA_035047105.1. NCBI lineage: Eukaryota > Metazoa > Arthropoda > Insecta > Hymenoptera > Eulophidae > Galeopsomyia > Galeopsomyia nigrocyanea. The sequence goes on along the minus strand of JAWWMK010050588.1, from coordinate 43,711 downwards.
TTTTACAAACAAATCCTACCTCGTGTAATATAATTATATAGAAACCGAGAGCTCAACAAAAGTCTCGCGAACATATAACATATATATTGTCTCCATTCAGAAGCTCCTTGATCTCTTAAAAAAATAAAAAAGAGTAAAATTATTTATACACTGCTACGTAGAGTACTTGAATGAACGAGCTGCAGGGACGCTTTTACTTATTCATAAATTTTATTGGAGCAGACGCTTTTGCATAAATTTTTATACTGCAAAATTATGCTTTATTCCGACCTAGCCAGTAAGAGTTTCTAAAATGGTTATTTAACATGTCGACGCTATCGATATCTGACTTCCTTTTTTTTTATTGAGAATGTGATCCAGAAATTTGATTCACTGAACTGCAGGAACGCTTTTACTTATTCGTAAATTTTATTGGACCAGAGGCTTTTGCATAAATTTTTGTACTGCAAAATTATGCTTTATTCCGATATAGCCAGTAAGAGTTTGTAAAATGGTTATTTAATATGTCGACGCTATCCATATCTGACTTCTTTTTTTTTATTGAGAATGTGATCCGGAAATCTGATTCATTGAACTACTCGTCTTACATAAATCATTTCGTCGTTGAATTCTTAATACAGTAAAATTCATGAAAATTCTTAGAACCGAATAAAAGAAAAAGAAAAGAAAATCAAACACACACGTGGTGGTAGCAAAAGAAAAAAAAAACACGCAGCAGCAGTAGCAGCAGCAGCAGTTCTTTTGAAAGCCTTTCGATCCAATCAAGCGGAACAAGCCATTGGCAATTCCGTCTCTTTTCCCATGCACAGCCGCGAAAGAGATAGTAGAGCGAGCGAGCCCCCGTGGCTGAAAGATACTCGAGTGTCTCAAGAAGAAAAAGCCATTTCGAAGCTACCTTCGGCAGTCCACTCGATCTGCCAGCAGAGCAGCGAAGAGTAGTAGTAGTAGTAGTAGTAGTAGTAGTAGTAGTAGTAGTAGTAGTAGTAATAGTAGTAGTAGTAGTAGTAGGGAATATTCCATCGCTAGCAGCAAGTGAGGAGCGCGAAGAGAAAGAGATAGAGGAAGCAAGCAGGGGGAGAGGGAGAAGGGGTAGGAGGGCGGTGGCACCTGTACAGCTACCCCGATATTGATCGCCAGGGTCACGCAACAGGCTGCTACTGCCTGCTGCAGCTTGTCAGGCGCGCGGCGGCGAGACTCTAGCCTCGCCCGTTCGCGACTCGCTCCTCTGTAGCACATATAGGTATACATACATACGTATATACACATCAACGACGTATACGAAACAAACCTGTCGCAAATATATAGACAGTCGCCTGAGGGCTTCATTAGCTATAATTGGTCGAGGATAAGAAGGTTTTCATGGCCGCTACTCTGACGGCTGCGCGCTTTTGTCCGTGCTAAAATAGATGCGTTTGACGAGAAGGCTTTTTCAGAGCTACCCTCTGTTCGCTATCTCTGCGACGAATATTGTAGGTTCTTTGTTTTTTTTTTTGTTTTGTTTGTTTGTTCCTTTCATACCAGTCTGCACATTCTGCATGTAGCGTGTGACACTTGGATGCCTTTTTTTTCTGCTTTTCACTGCTGTGTGATAGTGCACACTTGTATGAGTTTCACGCACGCTACGTGTAAAATCCAAGTCGAAATTGAAATGCAGATTTTTTTATTGATTTTTTTTGTCCGTTTTTATAGAGATTGATTTTCTTTATTCACAGGCCAATATTTTCCGGCGAAAATCTGAAAAACGATTGCTTAAAACGTATGACAAAGTGAATATTACTCTCTGATATGTTCGTGGAATCATTTTAAAGTACCCATTACCCACTGTCTAGCTAACAGGATATTACGTTTGTGAGTATGCTCTATTTCAGACAGTATCGACATTTTTTTGTCGTTTATAATAAAGTTTGTAGGTTAACCAACTTGGGAATCAATTAGGTGCCAATATTGCCATCCGGCTTTTGTACAATTTTGGGTTAAGTGAGTGGCACTCATGGACAGAAGCTAATTTATTTTGAAATTTTCAAAAGCATTTCGTCTAAAACTGTCCCATTACTTGTTACTGTTATAAATGTTGAACAAAATGTAACAAACTGTTAATTATAGAATATATACGGTCTTGAATGTTCATGCAATATCAACCCGGAGTCTCTCATGATCTTTCCAAATAAAGATCCTACTCTTGGCTTTGACAATATGCTCTTCAGCTAGAAATTTTATGCAAATTTTACTCTGACCTAATCTATTTTCTCGTAAAATTTTGAATACCAACACGCTTACGTCGTTCATTTCAAGTTTCGGTACTTTACATTTTATAATATACATTCAATAACAATATAAAACCTTAAAAAATGAAATGATATCAAGAAATTTTTCAAGAGGAAATTTTCTGCCAACTAATTGTCAAAAATAATCAGAAAGTCTCAATATAGTACATGAAGTTTCCAAATATGAATCTGCATTTATCGCATGATCCCACAGAAGCAAGCAGTTCCGAAATAATGCCGCCCATTTAGCATTATATCGACGACCGTAATTCCATTCGGAGGAGAATGATTACAATCCCGATCGCTAAGGCGCGCGGAACCATTATGGGTTCGGTTCTCCCGTGGCGAGTTTCCGGGCTAATTATGAAGGAGAGCACTAATGCGCCTGGCTACGCTCGTGTGTGTGTATGTGTATAAACTACTGGGCGCCATGCAAAGGTGTCACTGACCGATCCGTTAGGAATTGAGAACGGGCTCTGCGATCATCAGCTTCTCGTTCCACAGAACTCCCACGTGGAAACTTTATCTTACCGGTGTGCCCATTTCGATGTAAGAAGAAATTGTAATTTTTTTTACAGGAATAACACAAAATTATCGCCAAACCGTGAATTTAATTTGGAATTTTTACTGATATGTCTTAGAGCTGCTGTCGAAGAGAGATAATAAAGTAGAGTATAAAGAATTTTTCAGGCGAGAATTATGACAATAATGCTTATTGTTGTCATAATATTCTTGTAATACACGTTTATAATACATTTTCATGTACTATTTCCGAATGCTAATTTTAATTCCTTACGTCTGATCAAGGTACTATCTATAATTACTAGTAAAAGATATTTATTATTGGTTGTTGCAGAATATATTTCTAATTATACGATGCTTGTCTCGTCTAATTATAACCAGCAGGCTAGACAATTATTTGTAACTTTGATGGTATCATCGTAATTAGCAATTGAATTATTTTAGTATTGTGTCAGTGCTATTATTATTCTTCCAGAACATACAAGTATGAATTCCAGAGTATATAATCTTCAACAAAGCACAATGGCAAAAGCTACTTGTAAATCGGCACGTCGATCACAAAGCGCAGCATTGAAAGCCGTTGAAGAAGAAAATGTAAGTGTCTACTTTTGATGGAAAAGAGCAATGGCCAGTATATATATGTGTGTGTGTGTGTGTGTGTGTGTGTGTGTGTGTGTGTGTGTGTGTGTGCAGAGAAGCGATGTTCGCAAAAAGGTTTGTACCGCCGCCGCCGTGGCCCTTTCAAAGTAAAGCTTGCGCGCTGAGAAAAGCGAACGAGCGGCGTAAGTCAGCCGATCCCATCGAAGTCGCCTTGCACTCAAGATTGTATATACGTATTGGTACAATGGGAAATGGGGGGGGGGGGGGGGGGGAATAGGAGGACTAGCTTAGCTTTTCTTTGTCCAGGCACTCTTTGCGAGCAAGGGCTCGCTTATGTCGATTGCTTTGATACCGCTTGGCTTTTTACGGCTGCAGTAAGTATACATTTTACATGTACTTATTCAAAGAAAGGAAACAATTGTGCGGCGCTACTGCCCGAGATCCGGTTGCGATAAAAAAAAGCTCTTTCAAAACCTTTGCTTTTTCTCAAGAGGGATTTAATGAATATGTCTTAAAAATAAGTTTATTATTCGAAACGTATCTTCATTACGAGAGTTATGATATACGATATTTCGTCACTACTGGACGCAATACTCGCACAATAATTCAACAATCTTCAAACGCGCTCGTCAAGATAACAAATTGAACATTCGAGGGAAAGTGGCACGTAAGAGAAAAATTGAAAAAAAAAATAATAAATAAATAAATGGAACGAGAGCAGTAGCAGTGGAAATAGAAAGTCGAAAAACCGCAAGAGCATGCGGTGTGCCCTTTTGAAAAAGACGAAGGCATTCCCAGGCGGCGAGCGTATAGGTACATACGTATGTATGGAAGCTATATCCCCGCGCGCGCTCGAAGAAGCCGCAATTTCTCGGTTATTTTCGTAACTGCCTTGCGCTCGCACCTCTGCAATCAGTGCGAAAATTGCGGCGGTCGCTTATATATATATACGAAGATAGATACCTACCTACCTTTATATATATATATACGAAGCCGGCTAAAGAATAGCACGAAAGCCCGCGATCATCACTTCACGCTATCGCCCACCTGCGAGCTTTTAGAGCTTCGATCATTCTCGATATTACTGCTATTACCGCGCTTAATGCTCTTTCTTTTTCAATTACTGTTGCTGTTTTCTTTGTTTTTTTTCTTTCTTTCTTGCAACGATCTGTTTGTCGGGATAGATAAAAAAAACTTGACGATTCAATGTGTCGATTGATTTTATTTTATTTTTTCTTTCATAAATCTATTTTTCACTGTTACGTTACTTTCTTTTTGTCCGAGTGAGAAAACTAACTCTCGTACGTTCGTGATATAACTTATTCAGCTCGTGTGTGTGTGTTCAGCTTTTTCAAAAACAGATAACTTTTAAATCATACGTGAGCTTGATACAAATTTTATTTGTCTTTCCACGTATCGGTTTCGCAAACAGTTAACGAATTCTCGGAGCGAATTGGAAAAATAGAATTTGCTGACACGACTTGCAGTTTGATTTTGTTACAAGTAAAACTGTGTATCTCGGAAATGAAATAGATAATAGAAAATCTTCAACCAGTTTTCATATAAACCGACTAACTCTAAACCTAAATGAAATGTTGAAACAGTCAGTAATGAGAAAAAAAGGTCACGATAGCTGACGTCGCGATAACATCGTAGCTGTATCACTAATTAGTTTGAAGTACTGATCACGCTAGCGAACATTTGAGTTACTCGAAGAGGCAGTCAATCATGCGATAAACGGGTTAATAGTTCAGCAGCAGCAGCGGCGGCGGCGGTGGTAACGGCAATGTGAGCAACGACTAACGACATCAGTTGGCACAGCCAAGTTGCCCCCACTCGACTCGGCGAGTTTGGCGATGCGTGACATTAATTTGTCGATGTTTCATTAGCATCGGAGATCGTCCTGTAATTCGCAAACAATAGGCTCCAACTTCGAGTGGACCACTTTGACGAAGTGACCTGCGCTCGCCTGCTTCAAAGGCTTGGAATTCCACCAGCCAATTGCGCACTTCGTCATAATTAAATTTCACCGCTGGAATTCAATTTGACCGAAAGGGACAATGCACACTGAATCCATCAAGATCTATATATACATACAGAGTCGGGATAAAATTGAAGAAACAACAGTATTGGGAAAGTTCAGTCAGTCTCTAAAAACAGTAAATTAAGAGATTTTGAAAATAACCTTTAATAAACTGTTGATAATTAAATTCTCTCCATTGAAATACTTTGGATACTGTATTAAATAAGGTCGGTGTACCCAATTTGGGACTATACCCAATTTGGGACTATGTTTGGATTTGAAATGTTTGGGATGCTTTGGCAGTGCTAAACTATGGCATTATGTTCGTACTATCAAATAATGAGAGTTCCATAGGTTCAAATCATGCCCAAAGACGAAATCTGTTTTGCAGTAACTGTTTTGTGCTCAAATGACCAAATTTTTCAGCTCATTAAATTTCCATTTTAATGAATATGTATCATTTAAGTTAGTCTAACACATCTAAACAAAAAACTGCGATATACCATTCGATTTGTCTTCTTTCACCCTTTCAAAAGCACTCCCCAGAAATTTGCTAGCTTGTAAATAAGCCAAATGACGCGCCAAATACTATGGTCTTTCGATTGCTTTCGATTGTACCCAATTTGGGACTACATTGAAAATTAATAATGGATTATGAATAAACATCACAAAAATGTTTTTTCACGTTCTAATCTTGAATTTCCGTGAATAATCAAAGACAAAACTTGACAGTTAGTCAAAATAAATATACTTATTCCAGTTATCAATGATAAAATATCAATTTTCGTTATATTTTTGAAAATTAATGTTTATATTGTACATAACTGTAACATTGCCAGATCATGCTAATTAACTTATAATACTTGAAAAGTGAAAAATATTGATGTTGTAACTTACTTATGCCCATCGCGTACGATTCAGATACTAAAAACTGCCCTTTTGTCAAATAGTACCAAATTGGGTACAGTGTCTTTTCATACCGAAATAAAGTATTTCGATTCAAAGTGCTACAAATCAGGCTAACATTCGTCAAAAATATCGCACGACGGCTCATTTTGAAGCTGCTTTCATAAGCTTTAAAATGATGCCCCGCACGTTGAAAAATTCATTCATGGTAAAAAGATACGACTGTTTGCGAAAAATAGTCCCAAATTGGGCACACCTACCTTATTTAACGTTAAAGAATAATAATGCAATTCTTTTTTTAACGACGAAGTTACAACATTTTTGCTACTTCAATTAATTACCGATGTTCACAATGGCTTTGTAGACAAAAAAAATGATTATCATAATCTTTTCAAATATTGATAAATAAATAGACAGACACCTAATTTCCAGTACGGAGTAATTAGAATTACCGAGCAAGTAAGTAAGTAACACAATAGAGCAGAGAAAATATCGATACACCGAGCAACTATTATAAGACAGTAAAAATGCAAATGGTCTCGAACTCCCAACAGTAGCTAGCTTACTGAATTAAGAATTCCGGCGAAAGAGGAACGAGAAACCAAGGAAATTTACTTTTAATACTTGAAAGCCCGCTCAAGACGGGCAGCTATTCAAATGAAGTCAAAAATTTAAAGAAGATTTTCTCGAACGCGAAGAAATCTTGTAAACAATGAAAACTTTTTACGATTAATGCAAACTTTATGAAAATTTTCCATGAAAATTCTAACGGCAGAATAACAATAAATTTTCTGCTAAATACCAAGTATATCAAAGGCCAGTAGTTTTTTTTCTCCCCATTCAACCTTGCTCCGACGATGTATCCATGATTGGTGTTAATTGTTTGTTGTCGATACGTGCTCCGAGAGCAAGTGCGCAGCGAGCCAATTGCTCGAGGATCAAGGTCAGTCGGAGTCGATTGCGATTTGATTACGTTTCAAGTACCGTTCAGCATACACTGGATTCCGTTGCTTTGAATGTCCTATTTCGACAAGCTCGGAAGCTAATCGTGCACACTGTAAAACTTGAGCTTTCAATCTCATCCGAAGTGACATGATTTTTTTATGATAGTTAAGTTACCATAACTATTGTAGCTATTATCTCAAACAATTGTGGCTTTTGTAAAAGTGGAGAATTGAAACTTCACGAAAATACACGAATTATTGAAATATTCAAAATCCTAAATTGATCAATATATTTATAGTAAAATATAAGAGCTACCTTAATATAGAAAAAATACCATACGCAAAAAAAAAAAATCAGTTTACGCAAGGAAAGAGAAGAAAAAATAACACTTTTATCCATCACTTCGTCATAGCGACACGCTAATTGAACCGCAAAATTACGCACGAGCCCTTTTCAATATAAAAAAAGATTGCAAATTAATAATAACACGCGCAAGAGGTTTAAAAAAAAACAACAACAGCTCCACACGCGACACGCTTTACAGGGAAGAGGAAAAAAAGGGCTGTTAAGGAGAAAATATATAGATAAGGGGTTGGTGTACGTGTGTGAGCGAGAGGGAAAGCTGGGCGTGTACCTATATCGTAGCTATTGTATAGCGAGAGTTACAGCATGCACGCATATATAAGCGTCCAGCTGTGGCGGCATTTCGCGTGACAAGCGCGAATTACGAGTTGTTCGCTGCTGCTTATTAGAGATGCCGATGGATAATGGGCGCCGGAAAATGCGCATGTAAGTGTCCGTCGAATCGATATTGTATTCTGCTTGAGAGAAAGAGAGAGAGAGAAGGCTTCTCTCTCCCTCTTATGGTGACGATAAGCTGGAGCTACACCTACCAATTTGCCCCCCGCTAGGCAGTGATGCCTGCACAACAGATTGACATTGATCTTGATTTACCAGACATTTTTCATCAGATCCTAAGATTATCCCTCGATCTCTCCTCCGTAGAACGCGCTCACGTATGTGTGTGCGCGCGTGTGTGTGCGTATAAGCTTCTCTCTTTTCTCTTCTTCTTCTTCTTTTTTTTTTATCGTTAAGGAGATAACTTTTACGCTGGGGTAAGACCATTTTATCAGGATATTGGTTTTCTTTTTGCTTGGTACCTATAACGTGGATTGCTTAGATTTTATGGAATATTATGCTGCTTATGATCTTCAAATGAAATTGCTTCCACAGTTTCGTCTGTAAATATTAATGGTCAGCAATTGTTCGTTTTAGTTGTGTTATGACTTGTGGTACATAAAGTTTCGCACCAAATTGAAAAAGTAACGGGTGAAAATTACATGTAATAAAAAAAACTACTTTGTTTTCTTTTCATACGTGGTTTAACATATGTTACACGTATCAAGATTACACGGAAAAAGAAAACGCGGCACTCGAAAAGTAAAAGAGCAGAACTTTCAAAAGCGCGCGCGCCCATTTAGCTTGAAAGCCTTTGAAGGAAAAAGCAGCGGGGGGTTTGCTGCTCGACAAGTGTTTATGAGCGCGTAACTTTCAGCTCAGATGATTTTCAACTCAGCAGCTTGCGCAAGCCAAGCTCTACTATTTTGCGGATATAATTAGATCGAGCTCGCGAGGGAGAGAGAAAGCCCACGATTAATTTGGGGATTCAATTTTGTACTTCCAATTAACTTTTTTTTTTCGTTCAACCCGAGATTGTAATTTACATGGAAGTAATTAGTTCGATAGTCGTACGTCAAATTTTACGGTTGAATAATAACGAGTATGATTTTGATTAGATAGCGTTTGAGAATTGCGATGCTGCTGATATGATTTCATAAATACAATTTAATTTGTACGAGAAATTATCGCGTGAATTTGGTTTCTACGCGATAACTACCGTATAAATTTTATCGTAGATTGAACGTAAGCAAATTACGTTTCACACAGTGTTTAATCTCTTGTTATGACAATGATTCAAACTAAATGGTTCTGAGCGGATATTCAAATAATCACGCTTGCGTAACTCGTTGTAAATGCATAAAGTACATTTCAGTAGATAATTCCGAGTTTGGTCAGACAAAAATGTTCAAATCCAATGCTATCTGTTTGAAACGATGTACTCATATGTATCAATGTCCATAAAAAGGATAATCGTAAATAGTCGCTCTAGAAAACAAAGTATAGAATATAACCCCCTAATAAAAAAATCCGAAAATAGCAAGTCGAGTATAGGAGAGTAAGGTTAGTCCAGCAGTAGCAGCGCGTACTGGCAAGTCCCATGAGAAGTGTTTTTCCATTAGCCGCTCACTCGTGTGTACGTGTGAGTGTGTTTACAGAAGCCTTGCTCAGGGAGAGAGAGAGAGAGAGAGAGAGAGAGAGAGAGAGAGAGAGAGAGAGAGAGAGAGAGGGTGCGCTCCGCTCCCGCCGCGCAGCGTAAATAGCCCAGGTAGTAGCAGCAGCAGCACACGCCTCGAGAGGCCCGGGCGCACAAAGTGAAATATCGGCCGGGGGGATCAAAGTGCAAAGGACTTTTACGCTACGATAAGCGATTATCGGGCGCCAACAGCCAAGATGTCGGCTCGATATATGAATCTACTCGACTTACCTTCTTTTTTTTCTCCTTTCTTCTCTTCATTCTCGCGCACACAGACAGTTCTTGCTTCTCCCAACTCTCGCTCACTTTGAGACCCGAAGATGTTTTCCATTCGAGCGTACGCGAGACTTGGATTTTTATTAAACGGGAACGAGAGCAGCGCGCGCACGCCCCCGAGCGACAACTGCGCGTTGTAAAATTTTTAATGGAACAGTATAGCCCGAGAGAAAGAGCGAGTGCTTGCAGTTGGAGTTTTTGTTTTATTAAAACTAAATATTGCGTGAAATCCTTCTTTTTCTTCTTCTGCTAACTCGCGGCAGGAAAAGGAGAGGGTACGGATGTAGGAGACGCTGTTCACTTTTTTTACAACTTGCCCTGAAGTTAGGTCTTTATTTTTCATTCATACTTTTACGTCTCACTTGCACTTATCACTTTTCACGCTTACGACGAGCCTCTGAAATGTTTTAATATAAAACACGAAATAACAGAAATACGTGGAAAGAAGAACAAAAAAGATCGCATACATTTTTGTTCCGTTGAATGGCATTAAATTCTGCTACTGCTGGGAACATGCAATAACAGAGAATCCGTCAGTTTGAATTGTACAGTCATCCAATTAAAAAGAGAGAGATAGGGGAGAGAAAGCAAATTCTCAATAAAAGTCATCGGAGCATTATTTCACGGGCAGCCAGTTCCGCGTCGAACAATTAAATGAACAAACATAACGCCAATATATTTACAAATGAAAATGCAATATCACCGAGGAGAAGCGCGAGCAAAATTGAAAAACGAGTTACTGCTGCTGCTGCTGCTGCTATTGGGTTGGTTGATGATCAAGGTATTCTGGCGACGAGCCAGGGCAGTTTGCCGGTACGTTTGAAGCTCCAGTAGTCGTAGAATAGCTTGCCGAGGACGAGGATGATGAGACTGGCCAGAACCACGTTGAGAATATCCAGTGGATACACCCAGTAGTAGACGTCCGTCGGCACGCAAATTTCCGTCCTCGATAATTCGCGGATCTGCAAACAGACCCGACGTAGTTGCCATGAGCCAAGATGAATCTATGAATGTTAAGTACTTGCGTCGTTTGTCCACTATGTATCCCTTCTTCAATTCGATTGTCTCCCTCTATTTCTCTTTAGCACACCTCTCCGCGCGCGCTCTTTGTTTTTTATGGAAATTTACATTCGCAATGACGTTTGTCCTCGGGATATAATTCGATCTTTCTGTTCAAGTTATAATCGACTTTGTTTGCTCATTTTCTGATTTAGTCACGATTGGATTATGCCAACTGTGTTTGCGGAAGTCGTAATTGATTTTCATTTTCAAAAGTTCACTTTGAAATAAGTTTAACAATTTACTAATTATCTACCGATGAAAGAATTTGCTGACAACGCGTTTTTAGAGAAAATTTGAGAAAAAAATTATTCATATTTTCACATTATATTCATACATCACGTTAAAAATTTAAGAGTCTTCAGTCCCCAAATGTCATAAAATATTTTTACGTCAAATATAGCGAGCAAAACATATGCAACCCTTAAAATTTCTGAATAAAAAAAAATACGATGATCGTTTACCTGTTTATTGGCGAATTCGCCATTTCCCGTTGGACCACATCTGACGTCGCTTATGTCCTTGACCAAATAGCCATATTTTATTAGGAGCTCTTGAAAGCCCGGCGTAAATTCGCAATCGCATCTCCACGGATTGTGGCCGAGAAAGATGTTTACCGCGCTTTCGCTGTGTGGCAATACGTTCTCAAACGCATACGTCGGAAACTGAAAGTATTATTGGAAATCGGATTACATCGAATCGAACGAAAGGGAGACGAATCTAAAAAAAAGGGGGGGCATGGATTTATTGCAAGCATTGATTGCAGAGATAAAAATGTGAAGCGGAGATTATGATGACTTTCAAAGTCTGTTTCAAATTCATATAACGTTTGAAGTTAGTGCCATGACCGAGAAATGAAATGCAATGATCGATATTATGAGGAGATAAGTAAGAAAATACACACGTCGGACAATTTATTACCCCGGAGACTCAAAAGTCGAAATCTCTCGAGCCAATAAGAACCATCTAGCGTAGTTACAGATTCAATCATATTGTTGTCCAAGTAGAGATCCAGTAAAGACTTGTAAACATGATTAGATTTGAGAGGTGCCAAGTCGGTGATCTGTGAATAAGTATCCAAATTATTTGCGATATAAAGATACATTTTATGAATAGGAAATCGAATTATGTGTTAGATATAATAAAAACGATGAACAATTTAAAAATAACTCTTCATTGTAACTCGAGACACTTTATTGTTATTCATTAATCCGTCGGCTACCCTCCGAAGTATTTTCAGAAATATCGCAACGAATGTAATATATCAAATTAAATGAAGGATATCAAGAATAACGACAGTTTCCAAGAATATATTTTCTTGTTAACGTACTCTTAAAATGTCTAATACAATTTATATCTTAACAGAAAACCGAGAGCTCTGTGAAAATGCACCCATACATAAAAATTTAAACGTCGATAAAATATATTTTTCACGAAATCCCGCCTGGCTTTTCCTTTAAATAAGCAAAAAGGAAACCAAGAAACGTAACTCAAATTGAAAAAAAAATTCAAATAATTAACTTTAATATTTATTTCGTCCTCACGGGAAGTCAATAATGAAAAAAAAAGTACGTCCCGGTAATATCGCAGTCGAGCAATCGATCAGAGCGCGGCCGAAGAGACGCGGGGGGTGTGCGAGTAGTAGTCGGTCGGCCCGGACGCAAACACATCAGCGAGCAGTATAGCTCGAGCCAATGCAGCATCGAACTAACTCGGCGTGTGCGCGCGCGGTGTTTGCTTTATATGTGTATAGTATACGCTCGGCTCGGCTCGGCTCGGCTTGGCGTGCATTGGGTACACATACGCACCTTGTTGCCCTCGAGATGGAGAGTGGTGGTGTTGGCAGGCAGGAAGGCCGGCATATCGGTAAAACCACGATGGCTGCAGTTGACAGAGGCGAAAGCTATAAACGCGCGTTGACGAGGCAGCGACGACTGTTGTTGCTGCTGTTGCTGCTGCGACTGGGCCTGCAATCCTGGGGTCAAACCGTTCACGGCATACACCAGCTCGCACTCGCACACCTTCAGTACCAGGCACTCTTCGGCCAATTGCTACGGGCGTAATTGCACACACACACGTTCACTGTTTTAACTATCTATTAGGCGTGAAATCGTACTTGCCCTATGGGGATATAATGTACGCATTACTAGGCACACACATATACCCGCTATACCCTCGAGCGACATTGATCGTGCCCCAACGATATTTTCGTTCGAAACGAGGTGATATATTTTAAGAACAATTGCAATTTTATACGAATAAGTTCGAGAGTGTCGAGCTGACTGATAATCTTCGTTAATAATTGTTCATTCAACCATATAATTTGATGAATTAATTCCAGAAACAAGTAAAAATAATGATTAAACCTTCTAATTCGTCTGCTTCATCGAAAACTCTTGAGCAATATAAAATATAATTATATACCTGTCTGAACTGCATGACTGGCAGAAGAGGTCGGTTTTTGAGTGGTGCCGCGCAGTTCAGTTCCTCCTTGTCGGCCACGCGACGGACTAACGAGGCGAAGCTTACGTTTGCGAACCATGCCGCGCTCTCGTCGCATTTCCACTGGTTTCCTTTGTGACGTCACCCACAGAAAGCCACGAAAAAAGAAATATATATAGGCGAAGCGGAGTTTCTCTTGCTCCCTTCTTCTTTTTTTTTTTTTCGCTCGCGATTGGGATTTGAAAAAGCGTACCGCGTCTTTCGGAATTACTTCGAAAAGATTGTCTCATTATTTCTCGGAGATGCGAAGCGACGTATTTTCAATGCGAACCGGTATGTCGGAATCAAAGAAATGAAGTTGAGGATTTTTTTTCAATAATTCGTCGTATTTGAAAATCATGAGTGCTTGTCGTTATTTTAATCTAATTATATTTCTGCTTTGAAATAGGACTATTACGAAGTTGAGCTTTTGACGAACTGAAGTTTTAAACTACGCGCAATATATTGACAGTTGGGTTTCCGATATTCAAAAATTGACATGGTAAAAATGAAAGTGTCAAACATAGCGTTTTTCCTCAAAGAAAAGAATCGAGAAAATTTTAAACCATGTCACTGGATAAACTGAGAAAAATAAAAAGCTGTCCAGTAAAATATTCAAAACACATCGAAAGTTCATATCCATCTTTCGATCTGTGGCTAAACCCAGCAGACTCCTGGGTACAGTTATTTTTACTGTGCAGTTGCAAAAGTTACACGAACGAATATCGACAAAAGTGTCCCGCGCGTAGAGACAGCAAGCCAACCAATAAAAATAAATAGACAGAAAGAGAGAGAGAGAGAAAGAGAGAAATAATCCAGTTTTCGATTACCTGATAAATAAAACTCTCGCAGGGTGGGAATGCCAATCAAGTCTGTCGGATCAATGTAGATAAGGGCATTGTTTCGCAAATCAAGCACCCGCAGAGCCGGCAGATCGGTGAAGCTCCGTGGCTTCAGTGTGCGCAGGCTTGTGCCCGTGATTTCGACCACCTACATATACATATACAGTTTGCCAAAGCGTCAGTATCAATTTGCCGCTCGTCCGTCTAGCCTATACCTCCCCATCCGACACATGTGCCGCATAAAGCGAATTCACCGCGGCTTTAATAGATTCTTAATTGCTATCTCTCTCTCTCTCTCTCTCTCACTAACTTTAACGTACGCTATTTTGCCATTGTAAATTTCATGCGCAAAATTCAAAGCGCTAATTACAACGCGAATCTCGTCGGTAATTTTCGTGCTGAAATTCATTGTTATACATTTGCAGAACTACGTTAAAGTACGATTATCTTTTGTGTAACTATAAATCATTCATCTAATAATAGCGTTTTTTCAGAGTTTAATCTATGATTCTTTTTATTTTTTACGTGAAAAATTAATATTCCTAAAATAAAACATTACCTCGAGCAGATGAGCACTTGCAGGAAAAGATGTGATAATCGAGGTGAGATTGCCAGTCTTGATCACGAAACGTTGTAGATGAGGAAAATCTTTCAATACTGACTCCGCGTCCAGAGATTCGTCTTGCCAATCGTGAATTATTAAAGCATCGATTGGCCCATAACTAACAATAAGTTCGAAGCTGTGATGAATTCAACGGTAGTATTCCGTATGACAAACGTAAAAGTAGGTCTAACAATTTATATGAAATGAGATCTACGTAGATTGAAAATCGTATTGATCCATATTTTAATTTCTGTAGAATATTCGTTAACTAATAAGTTCTTTGTCCGAATTTTCTCAACGTCGTATACCGACCTCAAAACCAAGTGAAATCGAATATCGATAATCGATGAGAATCCTGATTAAAATATCTTATTCAAATCCAACAGCGGCAAAGCAAGGAGATGATTTTCTTTATATTGAATCAAACATGAGAAATAGCGTCGCAAACTTGTGTATTTTCGTGTATACCTTTCGATATTCCGAGCATGTGGCGGAGCGTGCAAGCAAAGCAAGTCCTTTTCATTGTGTCTCGACTCGCATTCGTCGGGATTGGTCACGACAGCGAAATGCAATCCATTCGGTAGCAATCTGCAAAAGTCCAACATCGATCTTAGCGAACCGTGAAATTGTCGTCAGAAGAGAAAGAGATATTTTCATTTGGACCGATTCTATTATTGAGAGCTCTAATTTCCTTTGCAGGACGTGCCTTTTCATCTCTTTTTCGAGCTTCGAGGCAGTGCAGACGCTTCGATTCCGTTTCTTTATGAATAAAACAACGACACTCACTTTTAGGTCGACGCGCATTGCGGCAATCAATATTTGCCATTAATAAATGGCCAGCAATCCACTTATTCGCAGCTATAATTAAGTTTTTCAACGATTTTCTCGCGATTTTGCCGCTTTTTTGCAAGTTTTTCGAATCGCTTCAGTTATCAGAAATATGATTATTTGATGATCGTTGAGGCGCGTCTATTGTACCAGACTTCATCAAGTATTGAGAACGTTGATAGAATTCTGAATTATAATGAATAAAAATATGCTCAATAGTATATTCTAGTGCCATTGAAATAGGCCATCGATCGTTTTCTTTATGATTCTAATATAAAATTTTTAAACGAAACGATCTTGGCGTTCAATTGCCAGCAACAGATACGAGAAAACATCTTCATATCTTATCTGATATTCGCAGAAATGTACATACATTAAACGCTCAAGCTGATAGACGAAAGATGCAATTACCGAAAGACAAATTCGCGAGCATTATTAATGCCTGTGCAAGCTATAGAGATGCCAGCGACGAGTAAAGTGAAGTGCAAATTTTGCGATTGCTCGATAACGAAGTGCGACTACCTATACGTCGACTGCGCTGCAGTACGAAAAATAAACATATCACGGAGAGCCCGCAGCTGCTATGATGTTGACACTTGTCCAAACGTTGTTATTACTATCGTCGAGACTTTTCCGGGTTTTTTAAATATTATTTTTAGTACTCGCGGCGCGCTTTTCAGTGGCTCACTCGAACAATAGTGCGCGCGCGCCTCTCGAGCCCTCCGCGTGACATTCAATGAAAGCAGATATCGGCTTTTATCGTGAAATTTATTGGTGTATATAAAAGTGAACTATCTTTCCACGATGACGATGGGATTTTTTTGGAATGACAGACGCGAGTTTGCTGAATAATTTAAGACGCGCTATAATCAATCTGCAGTTTGACTTTATTCTTCCAATGAAGATCGCGAGATCATCAATTAATCATCAGACTAAATTCGTCTTCCAGAATAATAGAATTACTAATTTATATTGCCGGTTTCCATTTTCTCCGATGATAAAAAACTAATTTTTTGTTTGTTATAAAAGTTTTAATTTATAAGTTTGCATCCAACGGCAAATTAAATTTTAACCTACGATTCGAACGTCGCTAACGTACAGATAATTATCTACTTTTTCATCACTGAATCGTTGCCAAATCTTGCGAATGCCGCACTATATAAATGCAACCACGGACATCGTAGCTACATACCGAATAAAAGCAACAGCAATAAAAAAAAAGCTTTACAACGTACATCACTCGAACGCGTTCACTCACTCGAGAGAGAATGAAAAAAAAACACACACACAAGCCACGATGCTCTCAATTAAATCAAACTCACATGAGAAGAGCGACGAGTATCCAACAGATCTCGAGCAACATCGTGCTGCGAGTTGACGCGCGCACGCGCGACCGCGAACCTCCACGGAAAATCTCGCAGTGAAAACTGAAAAAGAGTGAGAGAGAGACGCGATATGTAAAAGTATATATGATCGCTGTTGCGCCAAAACAAATACATCGCATGTGTGCGCGCCAGATATACGAAGGTGTATGTGCGTGCGCGCCGAGGCAACCCGACGAATGCTAATCCAACCAGAAAACAACCAACCGCGTGACCGACGCCGCCGCTGCCGCCGAGAGTACAGACAATTAGCATCATTAAATTGGCGTTAAATCATTGCTATAGTGTGACGAACAACCAGCCAACTCATTGCGTATGTCCCAGATGTGCACGTGTATGCTCCTCGCCCAGAGTTCTGTTAATGAGGCAAAATTAGCTCACGTTCCAAGCAGTTTTGTTCTTTAGAATATGAGGCTCATTGACATTCAAATAAGTAAACGAACTTGCAGTAAACGCACCCAAGTAGCTAATTATATATTCACTCGTGCGAAGACAGTCTGGAAAATTCTCAAATTATTTTATTTAATTGATTATTTTTATTCGTCTTATCGCACTAATATTACTACGTGACGTTTTCATAGTATCAATTTTACTATTTTTACTTCATGTAGACATTGCAAGTTTTAGTTATTTAAATATTCGAATAAGAAGTTATCCGCAATCATAAAATTCTGATTTCGCAAGGTGATTATAATTACGATAAGAATTTTCGACTAGAGTGATAGACTAAAGACTACGTTAATTGCTATTCTGCGGGATGTACCCGACCTCATTTAACTAGTTACTATCTAGCTCATACCTACCAGAGATTGAATATCCCAAGTTCATATTACAAAGCCTCTACCGAAACTCCATACCATGACGAGATTAAATTTTTTTTCCTGTTGGAAAAATCCATACTCCAACAAATTTTTCAATATCAACTTTTCCCTGAACCATTTGTTTGAATTTTTTATTCATAGATCTCATAAATCAGCATGCGAATTGATAAAAATTATTGCAGTCTACATACTTTAGATTTACGCGATACAATCTTTTTTTCGCGTCATAAATGAAGTATATAGACTCATAACAAAGTGCAAGTGTTGATTTGACAATTGATTTATGACTCTAGCATGCGTATATAAGTCATGAAACAGTTGTGAGAAAACCTTTATTAGTTAAGTGACGTGAGCTGTTACTGCAAGACGAATGAGTTCGCTTAACGACTGTGCGCTTACAAGTTGAAGCTTTACATTTTTTAAACGGACCATGACTCAAGTATATCGTATTCGTTGATGAGATAATTTGGCTCTTGTATATGAGAACATTTATTGTTGTATGAGAATCAGGATTTTTATGTTCACTTAAAAAGGACAAATAACTGCAAATTTCATTGATCTTCGACGCTAAAATTATTAGGGCGTATACTGCACTCAACAAGCGACAAACTATAACCGCTCCGTTTTGTTTATCGATCTAACGAAGTTCAATGAAAGCGAAAGTTGAAGCGAATTTGAAATGTACAGAGACATCTGTTGGGTCGAATTCCATCTATTCCAAGCAAAAATAATAGTAGGTATTGTCAGTCGATAAAACAATGACTTTTTTTTGTGTATAACATTTCATACTTGAAAAAATTCGCAAGGAAGAAAAAATATTGTTGAATAGAGTATAATACAAGCGACTCCATATTTTTACCGATAAATAATTACATAGGAAGACTCATACCAACAGTCGACTCGTGAGAGATAGCTCAACACGAAAAAGCTTATTGATTTTTACAAGATCCATTTTCTTTCGGTACAAAAAAATTTGTACTATTTAAGTTAATTTTTTTTAAGACATTCTAACTAAAAATCAATCGTTTTCATAATTTTTTTACGGTATTCGACTGAGAAATACGACTTGTTAATGAGTTCATGTATTTTTGAAAAGAAAAATGAACTTTCAATTGTAATGGAGATATTGCGAGAAATACTTATTCCACAATAATTTAATTTAATTTAAAATAAAAGATGTTTTCCTTATTATGACCAAGGTAAATGATATGGCATTTTTATGTTAGGGTATCTTTTTTAAATGATTGGCAATATTCATATCCATCAAAATTAATACCCAATTTTTTTAGACAGTCTCCAACATGATGTTGAAGAAATTATTAATAAAGTAATTGTATGAGTAGGAAGGTAATAAAATAAAAAATCTGAAATTTTTGTTTACTTATCTACTGTATTTAGTCGTGATAATAACAAATCACAAAGAGTCGTAGTTTACAACTCAAAAACATAATGACAAAATTAACGAAAGAAAATAAAATCAAGAACGAATAAGTTTATAACAAATTCGAAAATTAATTTAACATTCAAGCTTGCAGTATTTCGAAATTCGGTTGATGCGTCACAATATAGTATTGATTTTTTACGCAAAATTACAGATCTTTTCATTTCAATTTTCAAACTACTTTCATCCATAGTAATTTTATTAAATTTTATACCTTATTTCAACCATATAAATAGATAATTTAGATTGCATTCCTAAAGCCATAATTTTTTGAGCGAATGAAAAAATCACTTAAGAATAGAAAAACCGAGTTCGTATAACAATAAACTAATATTCAAATTTGGCAATTCGCATAAAAAGTGTAATCGTCGATCAAATTATCTTATTTTTCTTCGATATTAAATTACCTAAGAAAAGCGCTAGAGTAAAAACTCATTATAAGTAAATTGCTCCTAACACTTGCTTTTCGACGGATTAGCGGGACTTTCGCTCTCTAACTAAAATTAATCGTAAAATACTGTATGGTGGACGACATTAAGAGAGAGATATAGGAAATAGAAAAAACCCTCATGACCTTACTTCGACTTTGTCGAAAAGTCTTTGTACAGACGGAATCACAGCACAACTCTAACGGATGCACTGCTCTTAAATTCACATACAAATGGAACGTAACATTGTCATTTTATAAGTTCATCATTTCTTTTCCATTTCTTCATAAAATGTAACACTATATAGTGCATGATTGGGACATGGTATTATGCAATTATTTACATACACATGACGTTCACGTATGTTTATATCTGTTTTGCGGATTCTTTTTAAACTATAGGTTGTAGTCTATACATTGTTGTTTTTTTTTTGTGTTGGTATTGCACATTTCCCTATCTACTTTTTGTGTATAAACAAACAGTGAATCGGTTTCAACAAAACTCTCGTCACCTTATTTTATCTACAAGTGATAGTGGTCAACAATGTCTATCAATTAAAAATGCAAATGATCGAGATAAAAACTTACGACAATTGAGAAACCTAAAATTCAATTATCAAAATTGCAAATTGTTAAAGGGGACGGGAATGGGTGTATTTCGATAAATAATCGCAATATTCTAGCGCTATCCTTATCTTAATCAATAGCTAAAAACCTTAAAGGCTAAACGAATAATACAATAGTACCATTTTAATTATATCGACTAAATTAAACGCATCAGCATGATTTTAAAATAATTATAAATAGTTACGCTTATACGTAGTTCACACTAATGGTAACAGCATGTCGCTTGTATTTTCCAATGTACTTAAAAGCTAGTGGATAGGTAATTTATCAACACTGACCCAAGAGTAGCTCGCAAGAAACGAAACGACAAAAGTTATATCCTACATCGAGCTTTTACTTTTTAACGGCTACTCTTGTTAATTATCATTCTTCCTAATTCTACTCACATTGGAAAAGACACGACTATAAATCTAACTAATATCAAAAGATTCTTTTTTTCTCGGCATGTACATTCACTGTTATTAAGTCAGTGAAAATTGCGAACACCACAAGAGAGAAAATTATATATAATCTTTGGACAAATAATTGTATTGCAACTTGACAGTCTTAAAGTCATTAAAAATACTTTATATGGCGTTTTTTTTTCAATTAAAATACCTCAAATTTTTTTGACGATTTCAACTCGAATAAAGAGAAAAACTACTTAATTTAAAAAATTGTATGATCTTATAATCGATAATAATAAATACTCTAAATATAACTACAATGCAAGAAACAATAGGTAACAACTTTCCGAATGTACACCGAGATCAATTCAAATCCAAGTGTTTAAGTAGAAAAGTTTTAAAGGGCAAGTTTCAAGATGCAACTAGCCTGTATACATTTTTACGTATTCGATTTTTCCAATTTGGCTTCTTTTTTCAATTTTGGATAAATTATTTGCTTCACGAGCATTTTTCATTCTTTATCATAATTCTTTTCATCACTGTTTTTTTTTTACTAAAATACCATTTCGTTTGTTCACAATCAATTGCGATTACACTTTTCAACTTTCACTTTATCTATATAACTATACATATGTATAATATCTCACACAAACATACCGCTTTCGCGTATAATTTATTTTCTGTTCATCTTAAAGACGGCTATTACGTTTTGTTTTATCTATTCGCGTATCACCTATAGATTTCTGTCTCAGCCTTGACGTGTCTTAATTGATATCTCATCGATTCTCTAAGTATATCCTTCTACGGCTCAGTTGATGAATTCGTCGTCAACCTAAATTGAGTTCATTTAGCTAATCGAACACGAACATCGATAATGAAGATTGTAAGAGGTGGATAAAGCAGTTTCAGAATAAAGCACTTTTAGAAAAAGAAATGAAAAAGTGAATCTTTTTGTTCAAACTACAAAGATTTCTAAAAGAAGTCGAATAATTTTCTTTAGCGAACATGGCACTCTAAAACGATACTACGCTAACTGTCGAACTATCTAAAGACAGTATAAATTAAAATTTTTTTTACCCACACACTTACAAATCCTTTATATATTTTTTTGGCACTGTTACATACTACAGTTCGTTATTGATCGCGAGACTTGACGATATCTAAGACGCGCTCCTAGAATGATATAATGATATAATGCGACGCGTCGAGCTATATACTCGCTGATGAAAGTATACAATGCTACGTACAAATGTTGACCTTTATTTTTTTTTCTTTTTTAGCCGAGTATAACACATACACACATATATAGACGTACCTCGTGTCAATGTAAATGCCGAGGGAAATTGGACTTACGTGTTCGTAACGTAATTCGGGACGTTTTGACGCATCGATTGCACAGTTCGATATTTGGACGAAGCAATTGAGATGCCTCGCGAGAGATTCACAGTCGAATTTGCCCGATCACGTCAACTCGTGCACATATCGATACAATTTTTATTATTCGTATTGGTTCTCGTAAAAAGTTCCTCTAAAATTACATTTCTTTTTTTTTTTCTTATCGTCGACGTTGACTCTTTTTTTGTACTAGTTTCTCTTTTATTTTGACATTTATAACAGTATTGTGGTCGTAGTTTGAATGGCTTTCGAATTCTAAGTATACTCTCGTAATGCGATGGGGCGTAAAGTTGAAATGTACTGTTTCTTTTTTCATCCAGAATAGTTGTAACAAAAATAAAAACACGTATCGCTACTTATGCACGCAGTTCAATCTTTGAGAATTCGACGGCGAATGTATTCTCGCGAGGCTCTCTTTCGTGTAGCACGGGCAGGAGATATCATAGGTACGCCATACTAGTGATATACAATCTATACCAATAGTAGCAACAACAACTCTTAACCTTATAGAACATTTTGATTCTTTCTAAAAAAATTTCTCTCCCTTTCCTCTATATAAAAAAAGAAAAGACATGTCACCGTTCTCCCCGACTTATATATCTCATTTGTCAAAAACGAAAAGCAAAAAAAAAAAGAGACACACGATATATATAATTCTGCGCTAACTAACTGCTCGCCTATTATGTTTAAGGTCGAGACTTTAGAAGATATGTGGTGCGAGCTGCAGTTTCCATAACGAGACTGGCCGAGCAAAAACCGTGACTTGCCCTTTCTCCTTGCCACCGACGAGGAAGACGTAGAGAGGCGCCGGTCCAGGAGTATTCCTCTCGTTATTTTCCGAGGCGGCGAGTTTAGCGCGTTGACGTTCCGCTCTCGAAGCGCTGACCGCTCGACGCGACGGCGAACCCAATGGCAAACTTTTCGGTGGAGCACGAGGCCTCATCTCTTGCAGTTCCAACAACTCGGCGAACGTCTGCGAGGCCGAACGTCCCGGCTCGTCTTCCAACACGCTGTCCGGTGGACTGTTCAACATCTTTGCGTAGCGAGAGTCCACGTCGTTGCCATTGGCCGTGTCGAGACCTAAGTAGTTCGGGTTGCAGAAGCCATACTGACTCTCGCGTAGATTCTAACAGCAGCAAAAAAACTTTACATCATTCAACATTTTCGCGGGTGTGGATCTGTTTCAATTGAGGAAGTTTTTCAACCAACCGTAGATGTAATCGAGTTTCGCAAACTGCTCTTCTTCGGTTTGGGCCAGTCGTCCTCGGCAAGTGGATCGCCTGGACTTCGTGCCTCGATACTCGCGTAATCCGACGTAGCCTCGTCGGCTTCCTCGAGATCGGCGAAACGCACTGACGTCGAGTGTGGCAGCTTCGTGCACGGTGTCTTTGGCGTTTGCGCGTCGTAGATGTGAGGATTGTAATTTTCACTGCGTTGTGGTTGACAGGCTTGGTGCACGCTCGCAAAGTCACTGTTGAGAAAGTCAAGGGGTATTCTTTTTTTAAAACGAGATAATATTTGTTCGAATGTGTGGAAAAAGGGAGTACGGGTAAAGCATTCTGAGCATAGAAAACTATTTTCTCATAGAAATGATCTAGATTCATGCAATATTTGTTGCATAGTGATTTAATTTAAAGATATACAGTTTTAAATCAGCAAATAGCTCGAATTAGTGATGTTACTAAATGGAAACCAATTTCAGAATTCTCTACCCGTAAAATAAACGTTAATAGTGCGTCATAAAACAGTGAAGAATTTTTTTACATTAACACGTGGTACAGTTTTTGTGAGCTAAATTTAAAATAAACTTTTAATATCTAGAGCATTTATATAGATGAGCATTCTAATTATACATAGACAAATACGACATTTACAATACGAAGAATCAAGCCAAGTATGTTTGTCTCACTATAACTTGGCTTATACTACTCATAAAATAGACTTCACAAACATGCTCATAAAGTTAGAAATTAGGTAAAATTAACAAATCATTGCATTTTTAACACACGATTAACATTTATAAGTGACACCACATGCCAGAAAAAAAAGCAAAAAAAAAAAAAAAAGAAAAGCTCACCTCTTCTCTTCCTCCGGCACTTCGAACAATTGACTGTTACGTTTCTTTCTGATCTCCTCGTCGTCCGTATCCTCGTCCGGATCGACGAAAACAAGTCGCGAAGCTTCGACAGGCGTGAGCACAGGTGTCGGCAAAGTGAGTGAACGGAAATTCGGTACGGAGACTGGCTCCCTCGTCATGCCGCCGGCGTAACTGCAGCCACCGTAAGCGTCGTTACCGAGCAGCGGCTCGATCATACTCGAGCGTTGGACATCGTTGAAACGCTGTCGTCGACGCGCGAGCGTGTTGGCGCTACGAGACTTCACCATACCGGTGGCGGGCTCTACCACCTCGATGTCCACCTGCTGAAACGGATAATACGAGTTTGCCTGAGCGCAAACTCATGCTGCGTCAGCTCTCACTCTCGTTTTGCCAATTAGTAGGAGGGGGGGGGGGGGGGGACTGTTATTTTTTTTATAAATTTAATGATATAAAAAATGTCTGTCAGGTCGTTATAGTTTTGAAAAGGGTAATTTGCTTTTGATCGAGAAATTTGCTTACAAACTATGAATGAGCAAGTGCGATGAACAAATCACGAAAACACTGTGGAATTCAAGTGACTAAGTTCACGTAGAAAAGCACTTGCCCATAAAAATCGCACACACACAGCACTAACATTCAGAAGACGCACGATAAATCTCACCTCCTGCGAACCATCGAATTCGGTGTCGTCGTGAGTGCCGAGGACGGAGTAGCTGCACTTGATAGGATGGCTAAGTCTAGACAGGTTGATCTGCGACAATTTGGAAATCTCACGTAGAAAGCTGGGTCTAGTCGGTGTCGGGTCACACGGCGAGTTTCGACCGTAGCCGTAACTCTTGCCACGCTGGTTTCTCGTGCGAGGTCTGCAGCTGATGGTGCTGCTGCCACTGCTGCTACCGCTGCTGGCGTTCCCATTGCCATTTCCGTCGATACCGTTGCCACGGATCAGTAATTCCGAGACCGCCAGAGCGACGCTTTCAGCGCGAGGTTGTGGTTTAGGGCCTGTTACGCTTAGTTTCTCCCACGTTTCCGTTCCTGCAATTATGGATGAGATGCGTGGAATAGGGTGCTTTCGGACACTCGTGCACCGCGGCAACTGCGCTATTTGAATATCCTTGAATATTTACGACGAGACGAAAATTTTTCGAATTTTTCTCTTTTGGCAATGCTTCAAAAAATTAGCGGTTGGATCGTTGTCGTAAAACTCGCGACGCTCGTTTGTCTTTCATTTTTAAAGACTTTTTTTCAAAATTCGATTATCTCAATCATAAATGTCTCATTATTTCATAACAAGCGCGTAGAATGCCAAGCAAATTGCACTAACCAAAATGAAACCTCCAGAGCTCGTTCGTAGGCGAGCCATTGCTCTCGCCACCGAATATCAGCATACAGCTTGGCAGTCGACAAGCTGCGTGTCCGTGCAGCGGTCCAGGGCCGGGTTTACTCCTGAGTAAAGCCCACGAGGAAGCTTTGGCGTCCCAGCGCCAGCAGTCGCTTCGCTCCTGCAGATCTGTCATGCCGCCGTAAATGTACATCGCGTCGCCGTGCAACACCGCCGAGTGCTTGTGACGTGCCGGTGGCCCGGAATCGCACGACGACAGCAGGTGCCACGATTCTGTCTCTGTTTTTTTCGTTAAATGACGCAATTTAATATTGATTTTTATGTGTGGATTTCAATTACATGCTAATTGATGCTATTAGTTCAACTGATTGCATCGATTATTGGGTAAGTGTTGGTGGTTTATTGAGTAATTAATTTTGATGAAAGCTCGGTGGCGAGTTTAATTTATTGTTTGCTCTTCTTGGATTTGTTAATTAATACAAATTGAACTTGATAAGGGGAAAAAAACAAAAGAAAATTCGAGAATTGTGGGAAAGCTCTGGCGTTGCGTTGAATAACAAAAGGGAATAAAATTAGTCGAAAGAGAGCTTGAAGGCTTGAATTCGAAATAAGGGAGTTCGCTCATCACTAATTCAAACCATGAAAGATGAAGTAGAATCTCATTAAGACGGCTGTTTTAGCAAGAAGAAATTCTATTTTTTGAAAACATCTAGCGCGAAACTAAGCGAAAAATACAAGAAAATATACGGAAAAATTAGCAGAACGTAAAAAAGAAAAATAGCGTGAGCAGTTGTTTTTATAGCCATACTCGAGCAGTCCGACTGAAACGTCGCGTGGGGAGGAAGGGTGCTGATTTTGCAGGTGAAATTCAAGCGTCGTAAAGGCATAAAGTCCTGTCTGTCTCTCTCTCTCTCACCGAAATGAAAAGCCCACAGCTCGGACGAGCTGCCTCGTAAATCCTGATAGCCGCCGTATATCAGCATCTGTCCTCGGTGCACAAGTGCGCTATGGCCTCGACGGCCTCTAGGAACTGCGCATCCTTTCTGTGCTCGTATCTTTCTCCATGCGTTCGTCTGTAAAAATAAAATTAAAAAAAAACGAGGCGAAAAGTTATTCACTTGCATGAACTTCTCTCGACGTGTATTCTTTATTTTCTGTTTTTTTTTTGTTTGTACTTACTTTGACCGAGTAGCACCAGAGTGGAGTTTCGGTGCCAGCGGAGAATCCAAGTTCGCCACCGAATACGTAAAGACAGTCCTTGCAGGCAACAGCGCTGTGTTCTTGAAGCGCCGGTGGACGTTCCCCCGAGGGATGCAGCTCTTCCCATCTGCTCTCCGCTGTAAAAGAAAGACGAACGATCCGGAAGCCGGTTGATTTACGGTGTGCGAAAGATCAGACAGACGAGAGATTAAAGGGATTCTAGGGGCAATTTGAATTTTACTTTTGTGTGTCAGGACCTCGCCTCTATCCTCTTTGCGCGACGGGGATGAGCGATCTGGTTTATGCATCTTACGGGATTTGTCTTGAAGTGAAAATGGCTTTGGCTACTCAATTTTCTACGGGATGAAAAATTTTCCATCATGAATGTAATAACGGTATAAGCGGTCCGATTGCAAAGAGAAATTTCTCAACCTCGTGAAAAGAAAATAGTCGATAACGAAGGAAAAATCCGATATCGCCCTTTCCATCGTAACTTTCAATATCTTGCGCGCCTCAAAGAGCTTTCGAGACGCCCATAGTAGAGAAAAAAAAAAGAAAGCCGTAAGATAGCTTTGGCACACAATCTTCGAGCTTGCAAGCCACAAGGTAAGAAGTTAACGTCAGCTCGAAGTATATAACAGTTGCAAGCGCAGTCGCCGAGGCTGAAAATTGCCAGAAACAAGTGGAGAACGTGCTCGGCAACAAAGCCCAACACATAGTGTCGAGTCACACTTTCGATATTTGCTGGCGCTTGCAGCGAGATAAGGCAGCGACATCGTCGGCGAACAACTACTGACCTATAAGTGGGCCTGTCTCGCGAGATTCAACCGATTGAATTCTCGCGGACGCCGTGCACTCAGCGAGCTTTTTTTTTTCTTCTTCTCGCGTTGCGCTGAGTCGCGAACTTTCATGGGTTATTGCTTTATTTGTCATGGTTGGTTGCAAGTACGAGATGTATGAAACTTTTTTTCTTGCTTTTACAACTGAAAAATGTAGGTAAGCTTTTAACAAATTATATTTACTTTTTATTTTGACGTGGCCTATTTTTCCATTTTTTTTTTCAATATTGATTATCGATTTTTCTCAGCGCTCATTAGTATTGACTATTTGCGAAAGTGACCTGGCACGTAGGGGTCAAGAGTTATTAAAACTGAAATGCTTCATGACGTGAACTGCAAATAGAAGGTCTATTGACCTGATTTTGAAAGCTCAATATTACGGCGGTACTTTGAGATTATTAAAAAGAACTTGCAATTGCTTCAGAGAAATTAAAATTACGTTTCTTTTTTGCAAGTAATTATTGAATAACTTCTTGTGACACAACGAGATTGCCAAACCTATGCAGTAATTGAAAAAGTTCGTCGGCTAAAGTACCTATTGCGCAGTACGCCAATTATTTCAAGCTGCAATTTTAATTTCCTACTTCCTTTCCTTAAGGTACTCTAAATAGGAGACAAGGTGTTCCGACTTGCGTAACTGAACTGTTTCACTCATTGTCAGACTATTATTGCGTTGCTTACGTCGACAATCATTCAGAGTTACTTATATCCGAGACAATTTATTCAATAAAACATAATCACAGAGCAACCAGTCACAATTTCAAACGAAAAAACGAGTACGGGAGGACGAAAAATCGCGCGCTCGTTCACTTGGATTTTTTACGCTTCTTGGCGCAACCGCACACGTGTCCGCGCTTGCTTTTTCGTCCTTTGGCGTTGCGGCCGCGTTGTGGGTTACGGGATTTCGGGCAGTAGCCGCAATTGCCGGTGCAATGAGTGCAGTCGCAGCAGGCCGGCCGCGCCGCGTCGACTATGTGATATTGACCGTCCGCTCGGCGCTCTATCAGGCCAAACTCCTCGAAACGCTTGAGGATCAGGGGCAACTGCGAAACAATGAGGCATCGTCAGATTTACTCGCCGGCTTTACTCTGTTCGATTGTGGTTTCTCTCGATATAGTGCACGTGATATATATGTATATATATAGTCGGTCGAAATTGGAATTGAGAGGAAGCGATTCATGTGTAAAGCATTATTGTTTGAAATATACCTGCTATCGACGCTAGCATGACGTTTCAAATGTGAATGCTCGTTCGATTGGAAAATTGGAATTGCTACGATCAAAGGATCGTTTTCAGCAATAAAATTGCTTTTGAGTAGCGATACAGTTAAAGTTAAAGAATTAGCTTTTTTGTGGATAAATTTAAGTTTTTTTTTTGCACGAAGATATAAATTCAAAACAGAATAATGTGACTAAAATGTGTATGACCTAATCGATTACATTTCATTTATCAATCCATAAGCAATGTTATTACCTGAGCTTTGATAGCTTTCCTCAAACTTCTCCGATCCTCGACAACGTACTTTAAAATTTTCTTCTCTGTCACACTGTTTAGTTTTTTCATCGCCTTAACCACCGATGGAATATTCAAATTTTTTGATTTCCGATTTTTTCTCATCGTTCTTCAAGAAGGAAAATTTCAAAATAAGAGGCCGATTAAATTGGTTAGGACAACAAAAACATAACCTGTACGTGTATATCAATCGAAAAGCAATTCGCACAAACGTTATTTGTCACTCGATAAAAGTCGATCCATTCATGCAAAGTCCAATGTTGTTTCGTGTCGCGTATATAGGGTTTAAGCGCACTTCCAATTTTCCTCTTCCACGAGTAACCGATACATATTGCGTGCAACGACAGCGCGTAATTTTATTTTGACAACATTTTAGCCTCGAGTGACAGAATGCAATCACCATAACACTGACGGGCCGCGTGTCGTGTAAAGCTTCCTTTTCTTTGAGGTTGACGTTGCATGATCGCAAGAGCATTATAAGGTTTGTCGTGTCATTAAACAGTTGTCTTTCGATATTTTATTCTAATATCATCTTCAAATACAAAAAAAAAATAGCGATAAAAACCGGTGTGGCATGTGTGCAACGGTATATGTACAATTGCTTCAGTTCAATATTTCAGACTAATGTTTCGGCGATACATCAAAAATCACCGAATGTGTTTGCATTCATATTCAATGGAATAAATTGTTTGCGCGCAGCGAACAGGTTTTTTTTTGTGTTATTCCCGCGAATATAAGCATTCCATAAAAATTCAGTATTCACGAAAACAATGCATTTTTTAGCTCTGATTACGTTTTTCTTTTGTTTCTTCCCTCCCATCGACAACGCGCATCAATAATGCATCGTTTCATTCCACTCACTCTCGCTCTCTCGCTCTCTCCGAACCCGTAGCAATTCAACGTAAATGGGAATAGCGTGACTAAAGTGTTACGAGACGTCAATTTCGTTAAGAGGCGAAACGCACGGAAATTATTTCGTCGATTTAACGAACAACATCTCTTGGCAATCTTCGAGAATCACGTTCAACAACGTTATATATACCTCTCCCCCCTTTCTAATCATTTTCTCCCCCGCAGCCCCGCACCCTCGCATGCGAATAAATCACCGCGTCTCTCACGAAAAATAAATATGTCGACGGAATTCTGTCAGCCGTACGTAATAAGCCAAAAATATTAGATTATCTTGCAAAGAGAATTTTCTTTCCGGTAAAAAATGATCGCAGCTGATGTCTCATCCTATTATCGAAATTGTCACTGTCATTTCGCTCTTCCGAAATGTAAGAAAATATATGTATAGGATTCGACTTGATGTATTGGACAATTATGCGAAATAGAAGAAAAAAAAAGAAATTTCCCGCGTTATACGATATGCATCGCCATACACTCGCGCAACCGGATCCTCATTCCATCATTTCTGACTAATCTCGACTGCAATACCATGTAAATGAGGATGCATAAAGCATATCACGATGCGGAATGCAGAACTTAGGTGAAATATGCAGCTGGAATAAATCACATTTCACCCACGCACCATTTGCATAAATTAGGGGCGCGCGAAAAAAAAAAAGAAATTTAGTTTCAAAAGAGAATGTAAATGAAAATAAAAAGTTGCGAAAAGAATGAAGCTCGTCAAAGTTTTGCAACAATCAACGAACTTTGACTGATTTCCCTTTGGCGAGCTTCTAAATAAAGGCGCGCACCGAGTGATTAGCATAGTGTTCTGGGGGGGCATGCAGCCATGAATATGCAAAATAAACTTACCAAGACTGTAACGCCAGAGATCCTTAAGCGGAAGATTGCCATTACGACCACCGAGCAAGTAGACGTGTCCAGCGAGTAGAGTGGCACTGTGCTTACTTCTCGAGGGTGGCGCGGGTCCGTTCTCAACGCCGGCCGCCGTCACCGAGCTCCACATCGTTTATGGCCTGTGCTGTAACGGAAATTGCAATCAGTCTTACGTAAACTCCAACTCACACGACGACGACGACGACGACAGCACAAAGTCTCTCTCGCTTTATGCATGTAAAACGTTGCGTAATTTATAATACAGCTGAGTCTTTCCGTAATTTTCGTGACTTGTAATAGGCTCGCGACGCGATTAATTATCATACGGGCTAATTCAATTTCGGCATTATGACTCTCTTCTGTACGATGCTTCCGTGTGTGCGCGGGCGCTCACTCTGATCTGATTAAGTTTGCAAGTTCTCGTTGCTCCCCAAGAAGTTTCCTCGTAAATGGAAATTGAATTTTCAAGATACTTCATCTAGTTTAATTTTTCGCGTTCAAACAACCTATACATAAGGAAGTTCGTTCCATTACCAGCTAGCAATTTTTCCATCGAGTGTATCCAGCTATAAAGGTGTATGTCGGTTGGAGCAAGTCCAATGGCAGTTTCCAGCACAAACACCAAGCGAGCGAATTGCCTAGGCCAGCAACGAGGAAAAACAAGTTTTCCGCGCGCAGCGAGAAAAACACATTCCATATCTCCGATCCAAACAAAGCTAATAAACATCGTCCGAAGCTTTACTTCTCTATCTCTCCTTTGTCCCTCTTGAAAACTTAGCACTTTAATCAGAGAAAGCTCGGGCCGCATACACGAGCAAACCATGTATATATAAGTATAAGTGCAAAGACTAAGCACGCGCGCGCGCTCGCGCCAGATATAATTAAGAGAGGACAGGCGGCGCCGTAATGGCGAATGAGTTTTCACTCGAGTGCGCGCGCGCGAGCCGCTTGTATAAGAAACCTTATTCAAGGTAGCTTGCTCTTGCCATTCACTCAGTGTGTGTGTGTATGTGTGCCCGAGGTTAAATACGCATTTTCTCGACCGTCAAGATTCGCGCGAAGATTATGCACACATACACTCTCTCTTTTTTTCTTTCCTCCGCGACGGTGACACACAGCTAAAAACCTCACCGTCGCTAATTGCTTCACTTTCTTGCGAGCAAGCGTTGCGTGCGTGTCTCGCGCGCTCACTTAACCGCCACTTTATGCTTATGCGTGTTTCTTTTTATGGCTTCAAAAGCTAATTTTTACGCGAAGAAAACGTCCAAGATGACGATGGTTGCTACACACGTGAGGGGGTGTTGAAGAAAAAAAAAAGCTACAATTATACAAGCTTGAGCTTTTTCAGAAAGAGTTATACATTGAATGTTTATTTCGGCAAAAAATAGTGCGACAGCTAATTCTGTTAACTGCTTGCGCGATGAGCAACGATCATATACACGCCGATAGTGTGAAGCTAACAAGTTACGTGCATGCTCCTGGATCATGTTTCAGTATAAATTGGCTAAAGTTTGCGCGAAGCGGCCCACACACACACATACACACTTCGTCAGCTTCATCTTGTGGTTTTGGCCGAGCTTGATAAATAACACTCATAAATATGCTCGAATGGCGCTTTTTAGCGGCACTCGCCAAATTCGTAATTACCCTGTTAAATTTAATTTATCGCTTTGAAATCAATAAGGATTTTATTCTTTTGCTGGTTCGAAACTTATTTCCTGGCAATTTATTCGAGAGAATATACATTTTTATGGTTCTTTTTTATTGAACAATGTGTCAAGGCTGACCAAACTTGACTTTTACTACTTGATCTGCATAATTAATCATATCGTAAAAAAAGAAAGTACTATTCGATTCTCAAAGTGAAATGTAACGGAATAACAAAGTAAGAGCGACAAGTAAATCCACTCCAAGTACGTTATATACTAACGCTTGTATATAGGTATACGCAATATGTAGTCCCATCCATCTTGAGCGGCGCGCGTCATGCCGAAACGAATATACATCGTGCACCACTCGTGCAAGCTCCATACGAAGACGGAAAAGTCGTGAAAGCCCAAGTGGTCGAGAACAGCATTACTTACAACTCATCGGTGCTCTCGCGCCTTCGTACGTGTTTACCAAAGTGCAAGGCTTTCGTATACTATATAAGCTCGGGGGAGGGTATATATATATATGTATGCGAACTCTTTTGCCGAGCGCGCTTAGAAAAAGAGGATGAGAGTGCAAGCGCGAGAATGAGGGATAAGCCGACACGACTTTTTTTTTCTCCCCCTCTGGTGCCACCAGCGAGTTTATATTGATATTTCGCGTGTAACTTTTCGCTGCGAACACGCGTGGGGATTCATTTTGAAGTTTCCAGTGGGAATTTTCAACGAGTTTGGTCTTTTTTTCGAATGGACCATACGTGAATGTTTTTTTCGATTTCGAGTTTGAAAGTTCATCGTGTTGCGAAAAGTGATGCTGAGACTCATATTGCTCGCTGTCAAATCGAGAAAATACGATTCCAGCACATAAAGTCACACGGCAACAAGTAGTACAAGCAGAGTTTGGTGAGACAGAGACTTTCGATTTCACATACTGCGCATACTATCGGCGAAAGACTGTCGCGAAACCAGAAGATAAATTAAATACGAGGAAAGGAAAGAATAATAATATATGAAAAGTTGTCAGCGGCACGTTTCAACCCGTGACGAAAAGGTTTAATAAGAGCCGGAAAAAGAAGGTCGAGTTGCGTGCTCTCTCTCTACGGGTCTTTGCACGCGCATGTGCCCCGCGGCCGTAGACACTCGAGAGAGCGAAGCAGCAGCAGCAGCAGCAGCAGCAGCAGCAGCCGTAGTCATCCTCCTCCCTTACAACACATACACCTACCTGCCCTCTTTGCTACTCCTGTGAATATGTTATAAGAGAGAGAGAGAGGGAGGTATTTAATAGGCTTACTCGACTCTCTCACTGGCGGCAAAGTTTTCTATCTCGTTAAAGGCATTGCGACTGCTGACCCACATGCTACACCAGAGACCACGTACGTATGTATATAGCGCCGATTAATCGCAGCTTTAAGCGTCGGCTCTTTGTTTCTCCGCCTCGATTGTCGACGCGCACGTTTGTACGAATGTAGGTATGCAGTGTTGTGTGTATATAATACTCGTGTGCGCGGAGAGAGAGAGAGAGAGAGAGAGAGAGAGAAACGTTGAGAGTGCGCGCCAACGAGAGAAATGAGGCAGCTTGCTTTTTGCGTAGTGACACGGAAATGAAAACCCGCGCGCGCGCACCTACACCTTCTTTGCGCAGTTTGCGCGAATGTCGTTGCAAGAGAGTTTTTATTAAAATTTCTCGCGGCGCGTGCGAGAGGGAACTTTTGCTTTTTCAGTGGGTAAAAGAAACCCAGAGAGCGTCGTTGCAAGGGAACATTTTCTTTTTTTGGGTCAGGTGTGAAGTTTTGAAGGATTGCTTTTTCTGTTTTATTCGAGTGATACGACGTGGAATCAAGTGACTTTAAAAAGCTGCGGTAAAGTGACGGGATTTTATTTCAAAATTGTGGATTACGGCTGGAAAATAATTTCAACGTGAAGGAATAAATTGCGCGACCTCAAATTTTCGGAATGATTTTGCAAGGACGACATACGGATATATCTAGATCTCGAATTGAAAATATTCCCAACTTTTGTCGAGATGTATAAGTCTAGAGTTGGAAAGCACCGGTGGTGAATAATTTATCACCCGTGAGAGATCTCGTAAAAGATTGTTGAACAAAGCCAACGAGGGCTGGCAGGAAATAGCAGCATTTCAAATATTCAGTGTTTCAAATTGTGGCAGGCGCTGTACTGTTGTGCTGTGCTGATACTGGGTTGGAAATTATGTCGCTCAAAATCAATTTTCCGCCAGCCTTTTCGACTGCTCTCATTCAGTTATAGTAAGTTAATTGAATTCGCGAAAGTTTATTGATAAACCTCACATTTCTTCAAATTTTCGATTCCGGTTAAAAGAAAAAATTGTGACTTTACTTCACTGAGAAAAAAATTTTCTTGTAACAAGAAGTTCCTCTTGTTGCAAGAAGATTTTCTTCTCAAAGTAGCTTCAAAAGGAATCCTCTTGTAAGAAAAGGAATCTTCTTGTTACAAAAGGATTTTTTCCCCAGTGAAGAGGACACCTTCTTGTAATAAGAGGATTTTGTTCAAGATTACTGTCTTCTTCTTATAATAGTACTATTTTTTTCAGTGTTTCATTCACGGCTTAACTTATATGAAGAAATCTATAAGATTGAAAAAACTTTCAGATTGTGAAGATCATAAGAAAACTTCATAAATATCGCACTAACAAGTCAAGTGTTACCCGCGAATCACATTCCCATACTTTAAATTACATAGCACGCTATGTATTAGCTTGGATTATTCTTTATCAGAGACCAAGTAGATTAAATGCAACGATTTGGAACATGCAAGCCACTGCAGAGCTGCAAATTCAAGAGAACCCATACTACAAATCATATCTACGATTAATGTGAAAAAAATACGAAAATTAATAAAAGTATAGATACCTTGGAAGAAAGTATTTTCTTATTGAATTTAGGTATAAAAAAGATTACGTAATCTCACAGCTGCGACGTTTAAAAAAAATACCGTGTATTTTGAGAAAGTATAGCCGCGAATTTACGAGCTGATAACATGCAAATGACCTTACATCATTCATACTTTTTTGATGAATAGGCTCTTTTTACACGTACCTCGGCTTTATTTTATCGTCAAATCTCAGCACGATTATCCCGAGAATTTACCGAGCTGCATACGCGAACACATATTACGTGTCCATGCAAAAAAAAAAAGAAAAAATGATAATAAATATTCTGCGTCAAAGAATTATGAATATACACAATATATGCACGCATGAAAAAAACGGGTACACGATAAGTGCAAATAATGCATTCATCAGCATCCACCGGTGCGTAAAAGCAAGCATTCCCCCCATCACACCATATACTTCCTTGAGCGCGCAATGATGTAGTCGAGGGAGCAACACATCCAGTTGCATAGGAGGCCTATTAAAATAACGAGAGTCAGAGAAAGACATTGTAGGCACATCAAAAGGTGAAAGAAAAAAAAAAGATACACGAGTGAGCATTTCCCTATGTGAGTCTGGTCGCGCGCGCACTCGCACCCCCATATATATAGCGCGACACGCGACTTTTTAGTCGCGTCCCCTCCTTGTTTTGCACGAGATAATGCGCGAGCGTAGAGATGTATGTGTGTATGGAGGGGGAGAGAAAGAGCACAGGCGACGACGACGACGAGGACGAAACAGCCCTCCGCGGTTTTAACACCGA
Organism: Galeopsomyia nigrocyanea; assembly: GCA_035047105.1. Taxonomy (NCBI): domain Eukaryota; kingdom Metazoa; phylum Arthropoda; class Insecta; order Hymenoptera; family Eulophidae; genus Galeopsomyia; species Galeopsomyia nigrocyanea. The sequence goes on along the minus strand of JAWWMK010050588.1, from coordinate 7,412 downwards.
TTGCCAAGAGTGTTGTAGTAGTAGTGCTGGTGGTGGTGGATACCTTTAGCGCACAAGGGGTGCCTCCGGCAGGATAGACGTTATCGACTTTTTAAACATCGAGCGGGAAGCAAGTGTACATCCGCGGCATTTGCATCTTGTAGCCGGGAAAGGGAGGATTTGTTGCGCGAGGAATTTCAATGTGCGGCTGTAACGCACTATAGGCAGCCTAATCGAATTCGAGAATAAATTTCCCTTCGGACGATCGGGTGGATGGAGAAGAAAAAAAAATTGCTTCTTCGATGCTCTGTCACTTCGATATCGGCTTTTCGCTTTGGTCATTTTCGGACGGCCCTCTCTCTCTCTCTCGTTTCATCTTTTTTTTCTATTGAAATCGCCGGATAATACTACGACTGGCTTTCAACGTTGAGATGGGGGTGGACTCTATTCGATTGATAAAATTCAATTTAGCGGGAAAATCGATGGAATAGATTATCCGCGATGTAAAGAATTTTCATGATAATGAATTATTTATGTTCATTTTCTCGTCCGACTTTTTGGACGATCAGTGGATCAGTCACGAGATATATTAGATATTGAATTTATCAGCTGACATTGACGTGAAATTATTTCGTAGCATATTTTTTTGTAGGCTTACGTGAAGGCGTTTCGAAGATTATTTTCGCGAGTAAGATGAGGAAATACGTTTCTGGTAAAACCCAATCAACGTCATTGCAACGAAAACATTTCTAGTGATTTTTCTTATCGGTGTATTTATCTATACTGTTGTACCTCGACAAAAATAATTGTCCAACATAAAAATCCAGCTATACTCTGAACTGTATATCATCTGATCAATTGCAACTATTGCAAAAATTTCAAGGAAAAGAAATGATGGGGAACATAGCATGATTAGGGCGATAAAATAAAATAAGGTTCACGCGTTGGAAAGAGAAAGAGAAAAAAAGGGCCAACTTAAGCCGATAAATAGCGCTTGGTGGAACGATAAATCCAGCCACGTAGTACAGTGGCGCGAGGCATCAATCGATCGAGCGTCTGCAAGAATCAACACATACGGCCATTATCCCAAGCGCAGCGGCAGCAAAGTTATAAATCTTCGAAAGTCCGAAAAGGGGACTAAACGAACAAACTTATGCACAAGCCGAGCCATCAATATTAATGAAGCGCCTCATTGTTTCGTCGATAGGTTCTTATAGGAGGGGGGTTCGGAGGCAAAAACAAGAGTCCCAGTAGACTAGGCGTAAAATTGTGTCACGTGTCCGAGTGTGTATACAATTATTAATGCAAGTTGCAAGCTGCGTGCAATAACGAAGATGCGTGGTTTGGTCGGCTTGAATAATTAAATCCCGCATGCCCGGCAAAATCAAACGCAGCGCCGGTGGCTTGCCGAGTAGAGAGAAAGGGATATTCCCGTCGAGAGAGGGTGAAAGGACGCGAAAAGGGGGAGAAATTAAGAGCGCGCCGACGAGAGGGAGAGTAAGAGAATTTTTTTTTTCAAAATGGAGAGCAGTTTTGTGCACGCGCTTTCTCTCTTTCTCTCTTTCGAGTACTACTGAAAAAGGGGGGAGAGGGAGGCTCTGCTGGAGCGTGGTTATCGCAAATCTGTTTTGTCCGCTCTTTGTACTGGGGTGGTAAACTTTTTTCCGTTCTCTCTTTGTGTCTGTCTGATTGTTGGCTGCCGGATATAATGGCTATGTTGCCATTATTTCAAGTGCTGCTGCCATTTCATTTTCATGATTTTTCGAATGGCGCTCGAGCCTTTTTTTTCAATTATTGATTCGACAATTGAAACACCTCTCTCTCTCTCTCTGTCTCGTGGGAGGGTGCTACGGGATATCAAGTCAGTCATGATTAGCAGTTAGTTAACGCAAGAGTTTAATGCGATGGCGCGATAATCATTGATACTGACGATATTGATTAAACGTATAATTAGAAATAATTGATTGGAATTGAGTTGTATAAATTCACGTGCATCGAGAGAAAATTGTGACGTATTTATCGTTTGGCTTTCTGCTCCAGATGTCGAAGTAATTAATTATTTGTGAGATATTCTGGCTTATGCAAGGTAATTATCGAATTTTCATTGTATTAGTGAGAATGAAATATCTATTGAGTGCAATTTTTAATCAATACATGTGAATCAATTTTCAAAAAGCTCTGGTGATAAGTAATAATCATCCCAGATAAATAATTAACAAAATATATGCAGTCAAGTTATGTAAAAAAAAATTATCGATCAAAAACTGTAATCATGCGATCAGCATTTTACTGTACCATGAACGATAATTACAGTAACTACTTATCCCAACAAACCATACCATTAAACTTCGTAACGAACGCATGTTTATCTGTGTCAGTAGCTCGAACAGCTGTAATTGAAGCGAATTCTCCCCACTCATTAAAAGTTCGTTTATTAAAATATCGTGCCGCGCAGAACGGTTTTCCGGAATCGCTGTGGGAAGCGAGCGAAGCACAAGAGCTTCATCGAGTATTCAATTCGACGGAAAGCTCACAGCAGGTGCAAATATAAAACGAGTGGAAGAAAACGGATGAAAAGAGGGAGGGAAAATGGATTTAAAAAAAAATTGTGTCGCAAGGCCGAAACACTTGCAACTCGCGCGCGAGAAAAATCATACAAAGAGGAATTAACAGTGCGAGAAAGAAAAAAAAAGAAAGAACGGAAAACCGGAGCGCGCGTTGGAAAATAAAGCTCTGTTTGCTCGTGGTATGAATTCGAGAGGCGGTCTTTCAATATTTTTCTCTTTTATAACGGAGAGTATGAAAGAAAAGAGATGATTTTCTGAAGTGCAGCACATGTATTATTTAGCCGGATGGAGTCACATCTCTCTATAATTGACATTTTCCATTTCGCAGATGTGTCAATTTGCCTAATAACGAGTTAAGCGGATTTCGCTGCTCTTTGTGAATTTCAATGGAAATTCAAATTGCATTCGATTCAGGTGAGACGTAGTTTTAATACATGCAACAATGACATCAAATAAACGACATTGAGCGTTATTCTACAAAATGAACATAAAGAATGATCAATAATAATTTCCATCAAAAACATCAAATATTTTACGAATGAAAAGTAAGTACATAGTCAATGGAACAAAGAAAGCATCCCCAATATACAGTGGTTCTCCCTTTCGCCGGCTTTGAAAAGAGACTTTTTGGTCGTTGGTACAAAAGGCTTTTCTCGTATAATCGGTTTAAAAATTCAATTCCCGCAGCGCTCTATCTCAGTTTCACCTTGAAGTCCCTTTTCATTTCCGCGCCAGCAAAGAGCGAAACGTTTCATCAGACAAACTGCACAACCAAGTTAAAAAAAAAATAAGAGAATAAGAAATCAATAAGATCGTGACAAACAAAACGAGAAGAAAAAAAAGTTTTTGAACAGCGAAGAAGCGACAGTAGAAGGATAGTGCGACATATACATACATAGATACACAAGTCCAAAAATAGAAAGCGAAAGAGCGAAGCCTCGTCGGTCGCGAAAATAGAATATATATCTCGCCATTAGCCCTCTCCTTCTCCGCGTGTGCGCTCAGCTGCAGAGCTTTGCTAAGTTATCACGGATGAAATATACGCGGGGGGATGCTGCGAGAGTGGAAGCGGGGGGAGAAAGTAAGATAGAAGACATCTACGATAGAGCGTCTGCAGAGAAGAAAGCATGCCTACATACATACATATATACGCAAACGTCGACGTAGAGTCAGCACGCGATCCACCGCGGGCGTCTAGAGCTTATACGCGGTCGCGTGTGCAGAATAGCTCGCGGTGGCAATAAAAAGTAAAGCGATTGGCGGTGGTCGAGAGAGTGAGAGAGAGTCGCAGGTTACTTACGTGGTGTCGTTTGGTGGACTGAGGGTGGCGTTGCAGTGTCAAAGCTACAACAACATCTGCGTTAGCGGCCACATTTCGTATTAGCAGTGGCGGCAGCAACGGAGCATTGCACTGTTAGCTCGCCCAGCTGCTGCTGGCTGGTTGTGTACGCAACGTCGAATCTTGACACACTCGGCAAGCCTCGAAACTCCGTCGGCTCTCCGTGGTGTTTACGGGCGCTCTCGCGTCCTCGGGCGCACTGTACATTCAAGATACGAGGCAGCTCGTGCAGTAGCAGTAGCAGCAGCGGCGGCAGCAGCTCCGGGTCACAGAGAGCGGCGCACGAGCAACAGCGAGGGAAGCAGCTCGTGTGCGTGCGCATCGGGGCCTCGACGCACGCGCGCCACCTTACAACCACCCCCTCTCGTCTCACCCACCCACCCACCCACACACACACACTTACACGCAACAGAGACAGAGACAGAGTCACTGCTCTCCCTGTGTCTGTATCTGTGTGTAGCGAGCTTTACAGTGCGACGTAGACGACCATCCGAGTTGACGAATATTCGGCGCGATGCATAGCCTCGTCCCGTAGGCTGCCGCTGCTACTGCTGCTTGCACTTGAATGCCTCTGATGGGCTTTGATTATGGAGCTCGAGAGTCGAGCTAGAGGGGCACTTTTTTTTTCTTTTTTTTTAATTTAAGTAGGTGATTAATTCGAGAGGGGTTGGCTTTAACAAGTGTGCTTGATTGGGAATATCGATTAAAAAAACTTTGGGAAAACGGAAATTGTTTGCGATACATTTGCATTTTGTTTATTAGTTTTTGGACGAGAATATGCAGTCGTGTGGGGAAAGGATTTATCGAGTTTTTTTTTGCAAAAGCGACTATTTTTATCGCGACAAAAGATTCGTATATTACCAGAAATACAAATGTCGAGCAGACTTTCTTTGTGATATTTAGCTTTACGTTTTTTAAAACGCCACTTCATTTGCACTCTTTGCGCATTAATCTTCGCGCGTTCGGTTGGAAACAATATTTATTGCGTTTGTTTCTTTCCAAAGCGGTTCGATTTTGTTTTTTATCGTACCGTCAGACAAATAAATATCGAAAAAGTATTTTTTAAACTCCAACAAAAGTTTTTTCGTTTACGAATAAAGCTGGAATGGAAAGTGTTGTGTGAGTTTTTTTTTCGCTTGGATGGCTTTCCAAATTTCAGTTTGCGAATTCCGAACGATGAAAGTTCAATCATTCCGGTTTGTCTAATTATACTCCGCCCACGCTCTCGTCGCGTCGACGGGAAAAGCAGAATTGCTCGAGGCGTGAATAGAGTCCAGCAGAATATTCTACTCTCATTACTGATTAAATTGAACTTCTTTGTGCAAAAACGAGTTTCAAGGTTTTCTACTTAGAAATTCGATTAATATGATAAACAATCGATTGTCTTTGTTTGAATCGAGTTACATTATAAAGCTTTCTATTCGAAAAGTCGAATTCGTTTCAACAATTTTGAGAGAATTTGACATAAAATATAAACTACAATCAGATCTATTAAAAATTTTGTAAAGTATTTCCCAGAAATTAATAAAAAAAATATTTTATTCTCATTTCTCCAAAAAGAAGACTACTAAATAATCGCAAACACAAACACGCACACATGCCCAGAGTATCACTTGGCATACAACGATTCGTTGATCGGATAGTACGTATATATACAGACAAGTGGACACGAGAGACTCGAATGTATTCACGAGTTCGAAGCCAGCAGCAAGCAGCAGCAGCAGCTCCAACCCCTCTTTTGCCGCACGTGCTTGTCCGCAATGTGTATTGGTGTGGCATACGGTGCACGTGTGTATTAGCGCGGCACACTATACTGCACCAACAGCCGCGCTCGACGACATATATTAATTCGACGACGAGTGTAGGCAGCGAGAGTACGTGATATGCACGTCTCTGCGGTGAAGAAATTTTCATAAAGCTCGCGATCGACATTACACCGCTACGACTTGAAATCGACCGTGACACACACACATACGTATATATCTGACCGCTACTTGACTCTAGGCAAAAGTTTGTAGAGTCGGGAAATCCTATATAGAAGCTTACAGCGGATTTGTTTGCAGAGAGAGAGAGAGAGAGAGAGAGAGAGAGAGAGAGAGAGAGAGAGAGAGTAGAGTATTTTAATCCCTATATATACAAAAAAAACTAGCAGCGAGCCCCCTGGTGGCCCATTTATTTTTAGCAACGACACGCTGCTGCTACTGCATCGCTGCTACATGCGCTTATTGTATCGTCGGGGAAATAGAGATGAGCCGCTGCAGCAGCTTGACTACGCTGCGTGGAAAACTGGGCAACTGGGACTTTTTTCCGTTCTGCCTATTTACCGGCTGCTGCAAAATATAGACTACGAACGCTCATAGTACTCACGAAAACCGATACGCGTAACACTTTTGTCTTTTTTTCCAATTTCCAACTCACTCGAAAAGTATGCGAGAAACGCAAGAATTATTAACACTTACGAGATGATGGCAGCGTTATACGTTACAATGTGACAATGGTCGTGCAGAATGTCGATGGAACTTTGAAAGTCGTATACATAGAGGGAGGAAGAAAAAAATTAAAAGTCGTTCAACAGGCGGAAACGAGCGATGAATGATGAAAAAATCTATATATATAATCATAAGATCGTCATCCCACCCCCCGCGTTCGAGGAAAGTAAAAAAAAAGTGGGCCAAACTCTGCATGGAAAAGAGAGCTCTGGCGCATCATTTCAGCGAGAATGAGAGCTGAACGCAGAACCCTCTCGCGGAAAAGTGTGTGCGTGGTGCATTAAAAATCCAACCGGGCAATTTAAAGAGCAGCAGCGTGTAGCGTGATCATCCCTTGAATCCCGTTTCATCATCGAGGTTCTCTGTCTCTCTCTCTCTCCCTCTCTCGCGCGAAGCTAGGAAAAGCTATCTCTGTGTGTGTGTATTTGCTGCGCGCCTGCGCCGTTGCCAAGCCGACCAGGGGAGAGTAAGCGCGCGTGCAGATATGCGTATTGATTGCTCCCTCGCTCGCTCTGGCTTTCCAGCTGTGATGTCTCCACCGCGAGAGAGAAGCTTCACCCTGTGATGCTCTTTTTTTTTGTTCGTTCGTTCTTTCTTTCTCTCGGCAGCCTTTTTCGCGTGACGGAGGCGTCGCTGTTGTTTATACTGCACGAGATGGAGCGATGAGAATTTCAGATATTACGTGTGGTTAATGAGGTGTGACAGAGTCGTGCGAACGGCCGTCAAAGAGCGAGCTTATTTTTATTTATCGACGATCTCGCCCTGAGAGAGAGTGAGAGAACGCGAGCTTTATTGTAATTGAAATGCTTCCGGACGAGCCGCACGCTCGCGAGTTTAATTAGCTGAGCATGACTTTTATGCACGCGAGCTTACAATTAGCTGCGATTCTGTATATGTGCTGGCTGCGCAATTGACTTAAATGGCAGTGCGCGCCTTCTAAATATAACTTTCGCTCAATTGGATTATCTCTCTCTCTCTCTCTCTCTCTCTCTCTCTCTCTCTCTCTCTCTCTCTCTCTCTCTCTCTCTCTCTCTCTCT
>JAWWMK010050563.1:0-48892 GCA_035047105.1 Galeopsomyia nigrocyanea | reverse complement strand
TATATATATATGTAATCGACCTATCGATCCAGTCAACATTTCAACCTTCGTTCATCAATTGTAAAAGCCAATGCACGTAATTTCAGATTTTGATATTTTCACACTTATACATGGACGATATGGCAAGTCGGTGATCGCTTAGCAAAAGCATGAATCATTACTTACCCTGTCATTTGAAAAAAAAGATAATTCATTAACGCGACCGATAACATCAGCAAAGTTATCACTGATCGAAAGTTATCGCAAAAACACTCGAAAGTACACGAAGCGCAGAACGAAGTCTATCTCCTATCGCATCGATGCACTATCTCGATTGACTGCCAGCAGCGAATGATTTTTATTGCACAATCTCCGAGCAAAATATCTTTCGAGTTCCCTCGCGAGAGAGAAAGATTAGAATAAAATTAAACACCTCCATTATCGAATAGCACAGCTCGTGCACAATGAGCCCGCACGATAACATTACAGACCGCTCTTTACAACTCATCTCTCGCTGCAACGAAACTCGACTCTTTTTCAATCACCGTGGCATTGTAGACGCGACGTTTTATCTTCTCTCTCTACATATACGTTACTATTTCTCCTTCTCCTCTTTTTTTTACATTTTTTTATCATTTTGGTCCACTCGAGCTCTCCTATTCCGTCGCGGCATTGTTTCTCCGCCCTTGCAATGGGAACATTCGGCGCGTCTACAGGGATTTGCATACAATTGGGGAGGAGAGAGTGTGTGTGCGCGGGGCATTCTCCGAAAATTCGCCGGCTCTCGTATATGATTTTCTATGCAGCGAAATGAGGTGCGATTCTTTTCCGTTTATCCTCCTGCGTGCTCGACTGGCGTACCGGACAAACGCTCGATACTCTTCTTTCTCTGCAGACGTTCTTTACTTCTTCTTGGAGTATCCGCGAGGAATGAGATTTGCCATAGACGTCGGGTCGTCGTGCGGGCTTTCCATTCGAGGAAAAAGATGAATCAAGATTTGTCGGATTCGACGATTTGTATTGAAAGCTTCTATAGCCGCGCGACGCCGAAATTTTTCGCTTCGCGCATCTAACGGTTTTTCCGTGTAAACGGTTAATAACAACTGTTATCGCGACGTGGCGGAATACAATTATTCTCTGCCATACGGAACTCAGTTGGAGAATTATTCGCAATGACTTTGACGCTGGATATTTAATTTTCTTCGCGATTCACTCGCGTAAAACATTCTCAGTAACGTTTGCATTTCTCATTGACAAATAACGTTCAATATTAAATGGCTATGATTTAGAAGATCGTAGTGTCGTTTATTTACTGCTGCTGCTGCGAAAGAGAAAAGGAATATTTTGAAAAAAATCTACTTTATACGCCAATATGCTAATAAAAAGATAGCATTAGCCTGGGGGGTATCTTACGGGGAGAGACGGCAGCGGTTGGTTGGCTTATAAGCGAGAAAAGTGGATAAACTCTGTCGCAGATGAGACGGAGCAAAAACCAGTCTGTGTTGACGGAAGATAAGGCTATTTCGAACGCCTCCCGCTGTATATCGTTTTTTCTCGGCGATATACTTTATTAAAAATAACACTTCGAGCTTTCAACTTTATTTTCCGTCTATATATTTTTCCTCATTTCTCGAGCTAGCTCTCTCTTGAGTAATAAAATTAGCTTTTGTGCTTTTTCTAAAATCCTTTCTGACGTATTTCAAAGGGAAATTTTTTTCTCGCGCTCAATAATAGAAGGAAAAATATTATATTTTACAGTACAGCCAAAAAATAAGCGTATTCTGTAAATAATCAATGTCGTTTTATCGAAAATGCGAGAAAACAAAACATCTACCTACGTACATTTGCATATTGACTTCGGTTCGCAACTGAGGAAGAAAAAAAAAGAAAAAAAAGCCGATACTCGTTGAAAGAGCAAGTTGCACGTGAGTGATTCCACACAGACTCAGTCAAGCGCTCCATCAACACGTCGATGATCAAGCTGCAAGCTCTTTTTTTCCGCTGACTTCAAGTCTATCGGCTATACTGTGCATTGACTTTCCATTTTTCAAATGTTATTTCACGAACGATAATTGACAGAAATAAATAAACAGTATCTCAAGAAAAAAAACGGGGTATTTAACATGCATACAATCACTTTTAACGAACGTAAACTCCGTCGAAAAGACACGATAGAAGAAAAATAAAAAGAAGGAAAACGAAAAAAAAAGCGTCGTTCGTCGCTCGTGTATACGTAAGCGGTTAGCTTTTGCGGATGCCAATATGCCAAGCGGGCCGTGTCGTTGGGTTCCAACTGCCGTAAATAAGCTGCTGCTGCTACTGCGAATATGGAGTCGCTTAGTGCTACGAAGCGAGCGCAAGCACATATGCTGCTCTTACGCGATATGCCTGCGCTGCAACAATCGAATTTTATATATATATTTTCGGAGAGATTCGGCTTGCTTTGTTGTTTATTGAATATACATATTCCGCCGGAAGCAAACAACAATCGATTTTGCACGTACACGCGCTCTTTTGTTTTTCCAATGTTATAAAATGGATTTTTTTGCTCTTTTTTTTATAACCGTAGAATTCCGATCATTACCCAACGAATATCGTACGTTTATAAAAGAAAAAAGCATTAGTCGTAAACGATATGTATCTCGATGAATAAAAAAAAACAAAGAATTGGCAAGAGCTTGCAAGCAAAGAGGGAAACGTATATAAATGCTACCCGGAAGGCAATCGATAGAGCTTCTTGCAAGCTGCAATGCAGCCGCCGAGCATTTACAGTTTTCTTAACGGCCGACTACGTCGTCCTCTCTGCAAAAGGGTTTTACTACTAACTAATCGATGTCTCCTCCCCCGTCTCCTTTCACTCCGGAAACGCGCGGAGCCATATAGATTCCAGATCGATTCTCATCTCCTCTGACACGGTGCGCAAATGATAGTTGTTTCCGAGTTAAATGGACCGCTCGCGTATTTAATACGCCAGTCGTTTTTTTTTTTGCCCATGTTATAAACTGTTGCTCAATTTGTATTCAAATACGCGCGTTTCGTTTCGATTGATATTTCGGTGTACGAAGAGTAAATATGTTTTTCCTTTCCTGGTCCCATTTTCGTCCATCAATGATCTATCTATTTGATCTATGTTACTATTGATTAATCGTAAATTGTCGTACACACGTATAGGCTTGACTTTCAAAGGGATGTGAGGATCTTGGCAGCTTTAGAAGACCGTAACATCGCTCGAGTATTGGGTGCATGCTGTCGCGAAGAGCCTTACTGCGTGGTAATGGAGTATCTGGAGCACGGCGATCTCTGTCAATTCCTCAAGAGCCACGTCACTGCCGAGGACGCCCACTCGATGCCGATTGGCGTTAAGACACTGAGGTACGGAATAATCGATTTTATACGCTTATATGTATATAGTGATGCTAATTATATTGGAATTTGGAATTGCCGATAAATGCGATGATTGGTTCATTAAAAAGTTGGATGAAGTGATTGTGGAGTGGCAGGATTGATTTTACTGGTTCTCGCAGTGCTTCTTGTAATCGTCGTTGAACATTTTCATCGAGAAATGAAGCTTTTGTTTTGCGACGCAAGAGTTACAGGAAAATTAAATTGTTGGCACAACTAACAAGCGTAATAAGCAACGGAATTATACAATGTTTCTCTTTTGTTACGTCAAAAGTAAAAAATCATTTATACGTCGGATTTCATAAACGTTTGATTCTAATTAATAAATGTAAATTCAATTTTCTAAGTCATTGTTTTTTTTATTAAACTCAAGCGCTAATTTACGTCATAATCGAAATTTATTCCGTAACTTTGTACTCGACAAAGAATGGAATGAAACGAATGAAAAAAAAAACAAACAAACAAAAAAAGTAAAAGTCGGAAAATAACAGAAGCGAATAAAGTGAATATTTGCAACTGCTGCTATAGCACGGCAGTGTATACGCATACAAATTTACAGTCGGTTTCGTTCTCGTTTCAGTTTCAACTGCCTCATTTACATGGCCGCGCAAATTGCATCGGGGATGCGGTACTTAGAGAACCTCAACTTCGTACATCGAGATCTGGCTACGAGGTGGGTACTGCAAGCAACGAAATCCTAAGCGCCCTTTCCCCCAAAGTTCCATCGAGCAATCCCGACCTCGCCAATCCTTATAGCTCCGAGTCTTTCATTTTTTGATAACCACGATCAAAACTTCCAACACTTTCGAGCTTTGTTTTTTTTTACTTCCTCGCGCGTAAAAAAACATTGTTCGAGTGCTCGAAATAACTCGTTGTTAAATCTCGCGATATATTTAGCTCGTTGGAAATGGAAAAGTTTTACGTTTCAGTTTCGCTCGCACTCTGGCATGCTCTCGCATATTTTCACCGCTTAAACTTGCGAGTAAACTGAAAGCGTTATTCAGTTGTTATTTATATTACCGAACATTCAAAATTAATACGTGCAAATTATACATCTTAAATTTCATGAAAAAGATAACATAAATTTCTCGCGTAAAGCAAACCTTTTTTTTTCACAAACAATCATGAAATAGTTAAATATCGACATTCTCAATTATTATGCGGAAGCACGCAGGCAGCGAGGCTAATTTTTAAAGTCACGTCGTAAACACGCCGCTTTTCCCCGGCAATTTTCAAGGATGGGCTCGCTATCGGTTCGCAGAAACAAAGTTAATAATCGAGGAAGCTACCGCGGTACGCGCGGCAATTTATCGGGAAAGAGCGCGCGAACGTTTGCCATATACAGTTTTCCGAAAAAAGAAGTGGCGTTGCACGTGTTATACGGGTAAAGGCACGTAGTGTAGAGCGAGAGAGTAGAGAGTCTCATTGATGTAGCTTATCGTAAATCTCAATGAAACTCACTTGCGCGAGAGTGGGCGGACTTATTACTCTACCTGTAAGAGGATTCCAGGTAGTTGTCGGACCGAGTGTAACGTGAAATTAATTGTTGGATTTTGCAAGCTCGACTTTGTCCGACTGGCTTTTACCTTTGAGGATGGACTGCGTTTTACGTGAAATTTTCGGTAACAAGGCTCGCTCTTATCTGTCTTTGAGGATTAGGTAAACTAAATGCTTTTCAGATTTTTTTATATTAAACTACTTCCCTGGTAGAAAATTGACGGGAAAATACCGTGAATAAATCGAATTTTTCGACGTTCGGCGTTATTTTAATAAAAAGAAAACATTTAAAGTTGACTGGTAATTTGTTAAATCATAAGTCTTTTGTTAATAGGTTAATCAATTTTGAGACCGATAAGTTGTCAAATAATTTGATTTTTGTTAATAATATATTGGAATTTTTGACGAAAAAGGAACGTCAATAGTGTAAGTAAAATCGTCTATATTATATAAAATTACTTTGTAAAAGTTATTATTTAAAGTTATTATTAACATACGATATGGTACATAACCGTAACTATTATAAGTAGGGAAAATCCCAAAATGTTTTTTGCAAATTAAGTGCATATAATTTAATTATTTAAAACATGTGGCTTTTGACCTCTCAATTCCGTGAAAAATCCGTAAATTTACCGAATTTACCGTCAAGCTTTCTAACAGGGTTCCATATCTATTGTAGATAAAATTCAACGTTACAATATTTTTCAATCTTTGCAAGTGGATTTACTGACAATTGTATTACCGACTCAGAAATAGCGAATCGAAAGGAGAATTCATTTTTAAGGAATATCAGCATTTTAATTACAATAAACCTTCAAAAGTGAAATACAAATATATTCGCCAATACACAAACCTATTTTCATTTCACTTCAGTCTTCGTTTAGTTGAAGTTCCAATTGCAGTTTCGACAAAATTTAAATTTCAAACATTTGTAAAAAAAAAGAACAATCTCATCACCCATTGTTACAAAAGTCAATTCTTATTTTACGTGCTGGAAAAAGTAGCTTTATATTGGGATGGATAAAAAACTTTGAATTCGGATGTAGGTAGAGTAAAAGTTTCGAGAACGTCAATAGATATGTCGAGGATCGCGAGAGGGAAAATTGTCCTCGCGCCAGAAGTTTAGTAGGTTAAGTGCTGCCGGTTGTTACTGGCCTGACGTATATAAAATAACGTAACGTCGTAAATTGGCAAATGACGGGAGGGAGGGCGAGTTTACGTCGCGCGCGCACTCGTTTCAAATTGAAAAAAATTTCAGAAAATTAGAGAAACTCCGCAGGGCTCACATTTTACCGCTACATGTAGTATACGTACAGTAGCTAACATTGCAGTACTCCTCGTAATTCAATAAACTTTGCTCCGCTGCTACTTTCATTACGAAGTGGCGCTTTGTTTTTTTTTCTTTTTGTGTTTTACGAAAAACGAACAATCGTAATCTTGATAAAAAAATAAAGAAGAAGAAAAACACATAACGTTCTTCTGTAAGCCACTCACCAAATGGAAACGTTAGTTTTTCATCCTTAATCCATGATGTATCGGGAGAGAGAGAGCTGTCCATACGAGTACATCGAACGTTATAAATATGAGATAAAACGAACAATGAATATGACCATAAAACCGTCAGGATAAAAAATATGCTCGGACTTTGATATACTGGGTCAACAAGATGCCCACCTCTCTGCTTGAATAATGTCGTTGAAAACTAACTAACCCGCGTCGATCGACACGATTGTAAACACTCATTTTTTTCCCCACCCAAGAGTCCACCCAATTTCTCGTCTCTTCGAAAATAAAAAAAAAAACTGTAGTTTTGAAAATACTCTAGAGTGAGAACGACGATCTACAGGGAGAGAGGACAAAACCGGGCAAAAGCATTAGGGCGAAATTCGTAATCCCCGCTCGGGCGCCAATTATTCATGAGCACCGATGCGCACAACGATACAAAAATATATATAGATATACACACGATACATATATATATACTAACCCCAGCGCTGCTGGAAAATGGGACAAGTGTGCAGGTGACGTTGTCGAACGCTGACCCGGCAAAGCGCACAGCAGCTCTCTCTCTCTCTCTCTCTTTTCGCCGGCTGTTATTCTTCGCTTTAGCCCTCTCTCTCGTCGAGTTTTTCGCGCCTCCCCGAGCATCGAGTGTGTGTGAGCTGGTATAATGTATTTTTCGCGTTCCATGCGCCTCGAAAGATCGAAAGCTCGAGTGCCATTTTGCGAGACGATGCTGCTGCTACTGCCATTCTTTTTATTTATTTCTTCCTTTTTTTTTGTGTGACATAGCTTTTTCCTGCTGAATGTAGTATTTTCGCTTTCTAGGCGATGTTTAACTGCGATCGCGATTCTCGGAGATGCAGTTTTCCCATCGAAGTGTGAGAGAGATTTTAGCTAGATACATGTACATACGTGAAACATTCGAATGTTATATATTTTTCTTTCGCATCACCTGCGAATTTAGTGTGTGTGCGCACCAAAATGAAACCTGGTGTTTCGTTTCGTTTTACGTTTTTACGTGCAAAAAGATCTTTTGATTGCCTCTATACAGGGTGACGGCTTTTTTTTATACAAATATTTATTCGTGATATCTGCCCGAGTTTGTTTGTTCAGCTGAACGAACATTCACGATCGGCAATCATTTTTTTCGCCTGCATTTCCATCGGACTTTTTTTTTAATCGATTAACCATCAAATATTCGCTTAAAGAAATGTAGTTATTAGTATCCCGATTGGCACTCCTTCATACCCACGCAACTTTGAATTATAAAAAAAGTTATAATACCGCACACTTACGGTACCAAACAGACCTCGCAAACGAAAAAAAAAAACCAAACGATTCGAGTAAATAAACTTTAAGCGCTGAAGAATAATAGCGCGTTGGCGCGTTATCGCACGTCGTATGCAAAATCGCGCAACAGCTTCGAGAGAGAGAGAGAGAGAGAGAGAGTCCCCTTTTGTTTCGAGTTCGGTTACAAATGTAGAGAAGTGCCTCGGTGCCACTCGTCCTCTTGTTCTATCTCAGTTTCCGCTTCCACGCATCAATCTGCTCCTTTCTGCCGCTGTCATCCTTTCTATTCCCCTATCTCTCGCGCATCTATCTACTTCTGCTTGAGAGACTTTGGCCTCCTCGTATAATTCGTTGTAAATGATTTTTCAACGACACCGCGAGAAGCGCGATATTAATTGTTTAGCTGTGAAAAAAGAAACGGACGACTGGGATTTATGACGTTTTTGTCATTTTAATAATGATAGTAAAATTCGTTAATTTTAGCTTACATTCGTTTTTATACGGATAGAGCGCACTAACGTAATGTCATCGCTTTGCGCCAAGGAATTAATGCTTTCACAGTAATAAACGGTATATGAATAATTGGTATCAATATATTAAATTTGTTCGAATCTCGATTTTTCAATTCGTTACGATTCTGTACGTTCGAAGAACAAATACAAAAAAATTAACCACTGCATTGGAATCTCTATAGAACTAGCATAATTAAAAAATATAATGATATATAAAGAATGATACACAATCCACGCTCGTTTTGGATGTTTGACCATGTACCATAGATTAAAATACCTATATCAAATAAAATCACAGCAAAAGTAAAGATAATGGTGTACTAGCAAATTTTAAAAGAAGCCCCAAGTTTCAGTAGCCTCGTGAAAAAAAAAAATTGCAAAAAGTACAAGTATGCTCCTTAAATCCTGCACTCGCGCGAATTCTCCTCCCATTTCCAGCGTAGCTGAGCTCTTTTCATCGTCGGTAACACGTATAAATCTAATTCCATTATATTACCCTCTCAGCTGTTTCTACTTATTCTCGCGCGGCGCGCGCAATACCAGAGCCTCGCTCTCCCCTAATACTATATCTGCAGCTATCTTTATAATGCTCTCGTTTTCCCATTAGCCAGGGTTTCGCTGTGCCAGGGCAGACACAGCGCTCATTCGTTATGCAGTCGTATGAATATTTGAGTCAGACGCGCTAATACTCGCGCGCGCTATGCATAAGCGGGACGCTTGTGGTGTGTGTGTGTGTGTGTGTGTGTGTGTGTGTGTGTGTGTGTGTGTGTGTGTGTATGTATGGAGCTTTTTGACGAGAGAGGATTTGCGCGTCAGCGGGCAATTAGTCATGAGAAAATTATTGATGACCGTCGTTCCCGCGACGTCAATTCGCGCTCTCGGCTTTTGATTTTCCAACGACGCGTGATTTAGAGAGGATTATGGCTACACGCGCACACACATACACACACATACACACAATCTCTATCTCTCTCTCTCTTTGTTTATTATGCTTGGCGTTTGCGCGCGGATTGAGGATTTTTGTTTGTAAAAGGCTATACGATGAATTTTTGATTTTCCCGATTGTCAAGCGTTTCGGTTTGATGTAAGAGGATTAAGCGATTTTACTTTTGTGTCGGTAAACAAAAAAAAAGAAATCTCGCTGAAATTTTATATAATATTCAACTTTGCAGCTTTAGTTCAAATATGTATTTCAATCGAACGAGTTGCATGTCAATGATAATCCACGATATTTCTGACACATGTATTTTAAAATGTTATATTTCATTCAAGTCTGACTAAACGCGACGCGTACTACTTGTTTTTTTGCTTTCTTTCAAAACTCAACGAACAAAAAAATATATATATATAACTTCGGCATATATTGATAAAAGCCATTTAGAGAAAAGCTTTATATATATATGTATATATCTCTAAGCAGTACTCTCGAGCGAATTTATCGCAATAGCCGTGGCGGCGGCAGCGGCAACCTGAACGCCAGATACTCCAGAAGCAATTAACCGAGATCAAGCGAAAAGACTTCTCCCTGATATATATTCTCTGCGATTCTGTGCTCCAATATTGAAACCTAAAATAGCCATGGCGATCTATCGCCATTATAGCCTGGGCACTTTAAAACCGCGCTTGGCCAATTTCGGCTTTAAGTCGAACAAAAAAAGAAAATAAAAAGACTCGCTAAATGGTTTTCCTTCGGTGCTTATCCATTGAGAGTGCGAGATGGTAATGTTTCGTCTGTTTTTTTGTTTTCGTTGCAGAAACTGCTTGGTAGGAAAAGCCTATCACATTAAAATCTCGGACTTTGGTACTGACAACGAATTATACGCCTGTGATTACTACAAAGTCGACGGCGGAATACCTCTACCCGTAAGATGGATGGCTTGGGAATCTCTTGTCCTGGTAATAATCTTATTATGATTTTTTTTAAAAGCTTTTCGCTTTACGTATATAATACTTTTATATTTTTGCTTTCAGGGCAAGTACACGACAAAGAGCGACGTCTGGTCGTTCGCCGTGACGCTCTGGGAAATTCTCAATCTCGGAAGACGCGTTCCTTACGAACATCTCAGCGACAGAGAAGTCGTCCGTTGTCTGCGCAGTCTTTGTCATGAATGCGCTGCCAGCGATGAGGCCTCTCAGATTAAGAGCAGCGAAGAGGAAGAGGATGATGACGATGACGAGAAGGTGACTTTTTTGTTCTTATTTTGCTTTGCTTTACGTGGCATGTAGATTTTAATTAACAAACGTTTTATCGGTAAGCTGTTTTCTTTTTCATTGCTGGATGCAGTATTATAGATTTTTCATTTTTATCAACTATTTTCGGAAAAAGTAAAGATCTATGTGTTCCGTGAAATTGCTTTCGTGATCGATGGAATTTTTATATCTCTTTTACAGCTTTCTTCCACGGGTGCACTAAAGAATCAATATGTAAAGTTATGAGTTTTAACCCGGTAGAGAGCTTTTTTTTTTAGTTTATGACCTTCATCTCATAAAAATTATTTTACTCGAAGGAGAGCCGATAGAGAAGATTCAAATCGAAATCATTTTTTTGTCCAACGATTTCATATTTTTTCCATCATACCTCAACGTAATAACGCGAAAAGACGCAGTTTATTGATTTTATGTCACATCTATGACTATAATTTTGTTTTTCTCGACCATTGTAAATGATACCAAAACTAATAATGCAAAAAAAAAATTATTACAGATCGGCCACGCATTCGAATGCTTACCAAAGCCCACTGCCTCCTCGAAGGACATTTACGACTTGATGTTGGAATGTTGGCGCAGGGATGAGACCGAGCGACCGACCTTCCGTGAGATCTCATTATTCCTACAGCGCAAGAACCTCGGTTACGCGCCGACATCCTGATACTGAGAACGGGAGCTCGACTACACTGTCGAGATCCAAGTGAACGCAGCAGTCTCTTGATCTGAGGCAGAACATGATTTTTTCATTCGTCGTACGAAGATTTGATTCGTTTTTTTTATTATCTTTCGATTGCATTTCGAAAAGTATTTATTTGTGATTTTGAAAGTTTCCATTTATTATTTTTTTTTTCGTAAAAAAAAACATCGAGATGTTAAATTTTTAAAAGTAGTCTGTGAAAATTATGAAAAAGAATAGCAAGAGTGTAGTTTCGAATGATAGCTATGAACATTCCTGCATCGATAAGAATCATTTTTAAGCGTTAACGTTTGTAAAACAAATCGCGTGGTAAAATGTTCTTCGATTCCGATAAAGCTATTATGTACATTTTAAGCGCTTAGCGGTAAGGAAGAAATGGTATTTTTAAAGGTATTGTAACGTAGTTTCGCGTTAATTATAGCTTGCGGAAAACGTTCTTTGAGATACGTTGAAAAATGTTCTTGAAATAACGTGTAACAACAACAAAATTTTCGAGTTGTAACCATGAAAATGGTTTGGTTTTATTGAAAACGTTCGTTTTCGCAATGCTATCATCATTTACTGTTTTTTTTTGACTATTTTATTCTCGTTAAAGTTTCTTAATTATGAATCTTGAATAAAGTAAGGATATAAAGGAAACAAAATTATACGGCTATGACACATCATAAGGATAAAAAAAATTACATAATAGGTGGGATCAATGAGGAACTAAGAATATCGCCTGTAAATATAGTCACTTAAGTGTATAGAATATATATGGGAAAGAATGGAGTCGCTATATACTATGTATTCGTTTTGAACGATATCTCTTCCTCTCTTATATGATTCTCCGTTGGAATTATACCGTGAACAAAAGATGGCTATTTTTCAGTTTGATCGAGGAAGACACAAAAAAAAAAAAAGAAATGTTATTATATCATGATACGAACGAACACAGGGCGAAAACAAATACGAAGTAACGAAACCGTTGACATATCGGACGAAGCAAATTATTTTTCAAACGAGCACGACGATATTATATATAGGATATCTTTCACACTCATAATAGTAGTCGTGAACACTTATGATACATGAGTATATAAACATGAGAGAAGGGATTGGTTAATTATAAAGGGTGAAATATATAGATGAATAAGTTTATTGTAAGCGTCGTATTCTTAAAAAACAAATAAATAAAAACTAAGTACGCTAGAAGATGTTACCGTTATCATATTAAAATATTATTTATGTAATTTGAATAAGATCTATGTCTAAGGAATATAGGTAGAACAAAAAAAAAATACATAGAGATATGTTATACATGAACAAACAAAAATATCTATGAATTATATATATAAAATGACGTATTTTAAGTGTAAGCATAACGCTGCCTTCGGCTAAAATTGTCGCCCCTAACTGCTCTTTAACAGGTCAGAAGTGTGTTGAGGAAAAATTACTCGACAGTTTGTGTAACGAAACAATGCGTTATTTACAAATTTTTACTCAGCACATTCTGATCCGTTTAATCATGTGATAATTTGTATATCTCTGTGTACCTACTGATCTACGTCTAACGCTTAGAATGGCTATCGATTTCAATTTCTCGAGAGTATAAAAATAAAAAAAAACCAAAGGTACGCGAAACCTATTATTTCCGCTCCATGCTTCAGTTCGAATGTATATCTGTGCTCCGATGTTTAGATATCTAGTTTTTACAACATCAGTTGAATGTCAAACGAAAATTTAAAAGTGTAAAAAGCGTCGGGAAATTGAATGTTGTATACTTGATATGAAAATATTTGAAACAGCACAGTGCAGAATCGCTCTAAAAATTACATAATAAAAACTTCATCAAAATTTACATCGCAACGAGAACAAAACCTATGAACGAGTTATCATTGTTGAGCTATTGACGTAGAAAACATGACACATATGTAGAGTAAACTTAATTACGTCGCTTTGAAATCACTGTATTGGTATGTTTGACAATCGCGCTTGAGCCTTGAGACTGAAGTACATCTTTGTTGATATAATGTATTTTATCATAAGATTTATTATTACATGAAAACTCCCTCAATGTTTTATTAACAATGCAAACAAAAAATAATTAATATAACAATTCCAAGCTGTTCTGTCGAATTTCTTTTTTCGTTTCAATTAAAATTGAAAGCAACAAATTTTTGCAAGATGCTCTATTAATTTCAGATTTCGGAAGCAATAAATAAAATAAAAATAATTATGAGGATTACGTCGAGAAATTATTTGAAGAATGAATATTGTGCGATTAAAGAGTAGAGTACTAAAAATTTAGAAAATCGTCATTGGTATGCTGTCTAAACTATCGAAAACTCTATATTCTTCAATAATCATCAAATTATTTTTTTTACAACTGTCTATAATTTGGTATGTAGTTTCTGTAAATAAAGTTAATCTCAAGAAAAAAAAACTATTATCTGCGCCGACTATAAAAGATCCTCTGCAGTGTATTGAAATACATAGTGTAGAAGCATAAAGATGTACAACGATTTAGAAACTAAATTGCCTGTATATTGTAACTACTTGACGGTAAATATAAAAATTGTTAACGAACTTATATACTGTAAATAAAAGAATTAGCTATTAACTAGTCATCAGTAATGCATTTTTCGAAACGTCAATGTCAAACGGTAAAAATAAAAAGTTTCACGAGCTTTTAAAACTAGAATTTGTTAAATCGTACACATTGCGTCTTAGTTTTTCAAAAGTATTTTTAGAATGGTAGAATAAAGAATATCTTCTTTGATGAAAAATTTTTTTATTATGCTTTTTCTGATCAATCAATGATTTTTGACAGAACTATAACAATTTCAATTCTGGTGCATTGCATGGTAATTCTGTGGAAAAAGCGAGAATGATAAAACTGAATGTAAAAAAGAAGAGGAATCGTTTTGTGAGTTTTGTAATGCTTTACTAATGATTAAGTTATAAGAATTATGGTAAAACTACAATAAAATTGTCATGAAAATCGCAGTAAAAAAGAGCAATATTGAGGTTCTTAAAAGATACTACTTCAAAAAATCGAATTTGAGCAATTTTAATGAAAAAAATGTTTGTCACAATTTGCTTTTTTAACAAACACCAAAACTAATTTCGATTATTCATAAAAATATCATACAATATCTCAATGTTACTCACAGAATGAATGGTCTGTCTTCAATGCCACTCGTCAAAATAATGTTATATCTTACTGACAAAAGAGATACATGTCTCTAACACTTGCATCATTGTTAAGACAATGGTATAAATAAAAATTATACATGACAAATGATATGTTTCGATTAGTAGTAATTTAATGAATATTATGTAATATGCAATAAACATAAAAAAGATCAATAAATGATAACTTATTCAATTTGAGTCATCTTGATTATTACACTCCCTTTTACTCATAAATTCACTTTTTTTCCATCAATATATTATCATCATTGTAAACTTTCTAATTGAAATTTTTATTTAATATTATACAATACTCGTGCATGCATGGTGATGAAAGAAATGAAGAAAATCATTCAACTAAAGTACTGAAAAATTTAAATACTGGATGACCATTTGAATTTTTAACAAAGAAAGTTAATATCCTTCTGATGTTACTAATTTTGCAAAAAGAAATCTTTATCTATTTCGTTGATTACCTTATGTCTGCTTACATACATTAAAAAATAATGAAAATCAGTAAAAAAAACTACATTTACCTTATAAATACTCATAAATATACATTTTTACAGCTGATACTTAAAAACAGCTTCAAATTTTTGAATCGCAATTGAAAGGCTATATGTGGTAAGAGCTCAATTGGTAGTCTTTATTAACTACCTACTTGAACCTTTATCCCATATAGCCTTTCAATTGCCATTCAAACTAGATTCCTTGATTGGGATTATATGGATTCTTAATTACATTATTATCACTGCCTTCATTTTCAATTGAGTCATACGTCCATTTACGATTATTCCTAAAAAAATATATGCATTATTCAAATAATGCACTTGAAAGTTATGTATATGATGAAAAAAATGAAGCAAGTAGAAGAAAATATTCAACTTTCCATTCAGTGGACCTTAAATTTGCTTCACTTTTCTCATTATGAACATTTTTCATTATAAATGTTCATTTCTAATATCATACCTGCATTCATGGCCACACTTTGTTGAACTACACTTAGGACATTGGAAGTGACATCCTTGGCACGAATTATTTAAGCAATCGCAGAGATCTTGTCCAGTTGTAATATAGATGCCTTTATCATCGTAAAGAGCTGTTTTCTTGTTTCCATGGTGCAGGCGTCGATTTAATTTACGCTTTTCTCTTTCACTCTGTTCAGGATCAAAATTGTGCAAGAATTTTTTCGTCACGGAATCTGTCACTTGTTTCTGTCTTGCACCTCTCGTTCTCTAAAAATTAACAATAAATTTTAAGTTTATTCAAAACTAAAGACAAAGTATTAAGTAATTTCTGAATAAAACAAAATTGATTTATCATATTGAGAATTATATCAATTCATACCTTTGATGGTCCAATCATATTCATAGGATTAGCATCCATTTCACCAATATGTTTCTGTGTTTGAGTAATCTAAATTTTAATTACTGACAAAATAGATGATATATTGTTATATATTTTGCGGAGGTTTACGTAAACGTAAATCAATTTCCAGAATACCGGTAATTCATTTCGTAAACACAAATTATAACCTCAACTTACTTGAACTTACTCAACTATAGTTTTTGAAACGCTTGTAAATACAGCCAACTTCAGAAATTAAAACTAACTATAGATAGCTAGGATAAGTTAACAAGTTAACAACTTCACGGCACGAACCCACGTGCTTTTAATAACCTCAAAATCCGTTTAAAAACCTGATTGACATTTACAAAGTGTCAATGGGTATTTTTCTGGAAAAGAAAATTATTTGTAACGACTTCTTGTTAAAATAATAGATAATATTTATTCTTCTAATGAGTGCATCATAAATTTAGATGAATCATCAAAATGGGCAGAAATAAGAGGTTCAACTCAAAAGCTAGGAATATTCCTGAAATAAAAATTGACAATTCCTCTGCAAACAAGGTATTTCATATTTTAATATTATTCGCAATTGTTGATAATAACTATAATTATTAAAAGAAAATATCCAATGAAATTGAAATTTTTTTAGATATCTGTAGATATTACACACAAAGATGAAGAATTTGATTCATGCAATGCATTAGTTTTGCCCAGTGAAAAAAGAAAAACAAAAGTTATTAAAGATAAATCTGCAAAGGCTGAACGTTTGTTATCCAAGAAGAAAAGGAAACAGCTTGAAAAAGTTATTGAGAGAAAGAAAAAGAAACAAGATGTAAGTAATTACATTTAAGTTATTTTTTGTGCACGTATCATCTATATATTTTTGTTAAATTTGATGTTTAGAGAGCTACATTAGTTGAAGAATTAGCAAAAACAAATGTTCCTGATGAAGAATTGAAAAAATATGTTTCTCTCACATCAATTCAAACCAAAGGATTGAAAAGACATTTACAAGAAGAAGAATTAGAAACATATATCAACTCTATAGAATCCACTACAAATAATGAATCTAATGAACCTGTTATAAATGCATTGAAGGGTGCTAAAAGAAGAAGAATTGCTTTATTAAGTAAAGTTCAACAAGAAAATAATACAAAAGATCCGAATACCCTAGACATTGATGTAAGAAAAAGAATTATGTTTTATAATATTATTTTTCACACTTTCTAAGTTATTTATAAATTTCAGGTAACAAGTGAAAGTGAAAGTGAAAGTGAAACTAGTGAGACCGAAGAAAATGGAAAAGATATTGAGAAAAATAAGGATGTAGAAAATAAAGAGCAAGAATTTGAGTCTAAAGAAGAAAAGTCAAATGAAAAAGAAAAATTAGATGACACTGCTGATAATCCTAATGAAAAAAGTGATGTTACAAAAAATAAACAGTGCAATCAAAATTCTATGCCAGCTGTCAATGAGAAAGATTCAAAAGTTACAACTGCAAAACATTCTCTTGTAAAAGTAATAGACAAAAAGCCTGCAGTGTTTGTTAGTTTAAACCGAAAACCTGAAGTACAGGAAGCCAGACTGAAACTGCCAATTTTGGCAGATGAGCAGATTGTAGTTGAAGCTATCAATGAGAATCCTGTTGTTATAGTAACTGGAGAAACTGGAAGTGGTAAGATATATTTTTCAAATGTTTTTATTTGAAATAGCTTAGTGTAAAGTCAACTTGCGATGACTTTATCAACATTATATTTAAACTTTTTATCTTTTAAACTTTCAAGGAAAAACTACACAAGTCCCCCAATTTCTCTACGAAGCTGGTTATGCAAAAGAGAAGATGATTGGGATTACAGAACCTAGAAGAGTTGCAGCTATTTCAATGAGCAAGCGTGTAGCAGAAGAAATGAATCTCACAGAGAAAGAAGTTTCTTATCTCATCAGATTTGAAGGAAACGTTAATCCAGATACAAAAATCAAATTTATGACTGATGGTGTTCTACTAAAAGAGGTTCAAAATGTACGTTTATTCAATTTTACATAATTTTTTTACTGTTTTTTGAAAACTGTCTTTTACCTCATGAATTTTCATAATATTTAGCTTACAATTAAATTTTTTTTATTGTTTTTAGGATTTTCTTCTGAAAAAATATTCAGTCCTAATTTTGGATGAAGCTCATGAACGTAGTGTATATACTGATATATTAATAGGTCTATTAACTAGGATAGTTTCATTAAGAGCCAAAAGAGGAGAACCATTAAAATTAATCATAATGTCAGCTACTCTAAGAGTAGAAGATTTTGTAAATAATCCCCGATTATTTAAAGTTAAACCTCCAGTAATAAATGTTGAATCAAGGCAGTTTCCTGTAACAATTCATTTCAACAGAAGGACTAATGAAGATTATGTAAAAGAAGCTTTGAGGAAAACAGTAAAAATACATACTCAGTTACCAGATGGCGGGATTCTGATATTCTTAACTGGTACATACAATGCTGATTGATTTTATTCTTTGATTTCATTTTCTTATCATTTATTAAAATTTTGAATTCTAATAGGTCAGCGAGAAGTTAATACTATAGTTAGAAGATTGCGCAAAGCATTTCCGTTTAGAGAGAAAAAATGGGCAAAAAATTCAAACGATAAGAAAAGTAAAAAAAAATCGACGGATGAGAAAATTGCAAGTGATGACGAATATAATTCGGACGACGAATTTTTCTCAAAGGGTTCAAAAAATAAACATAAAAAAACACCACAACCAGTAAAATTACCGCAAGTCAATCTTGACGCGTAAGTACTTTGATTTTATAATTAACAAAAAAATACAAGCCCGAACCAGCAAAAATTTTGCAATTGTAGTTACAACACGGCTCCTCCTGACGATGGTCAGGATGACTTGATAGATATTGACAACGATAAACTCGATGATGAGCTCAACGACGACGACGAAGACGAAGTACTTGATTTGGACGGAGCGACAAATTTGCAACCCATGTGGGTGCTGCCACTTTATTCTTTACTACCTAGTTATAAACAGGCAAAAGTAAGCATTTCAATTTATCAACATTTATTATAATGAGTATTTCAATAAACGAAGAAATATATTTTTGATAGGTATTTGAACCACCTCCTGAAGGTTGTCGTTTGGTTGTGGTATCGACGAATGTTGCTGAAACTTCTCTAACTATTCCAAATATAAAGTACGTCGTAGATAGTGGAAAATCTAAAACTAGAATGTATGATAAAGTTACTGGAGTGACTACTTTCATGGTCACATATGCCAGTAAAGCTGCTGCAAATCAGCGAGCTGGTAGAGCTGGTAGAATGGGCCCTGGTCACTGTTATAGGTATATCTTTTTAATATACTGCTATATCATTTTTAAATTAAAAAAATTGATAAAAATATAGAAAATTTCATGAAATTATTTAATTTTTTTGTTAGGCTTTATTCATCAGCAGTATTCAATGATCAGTTTCCACAATTTAGTGAGCCAGAAATTTGTAGAAAGCCCGTCGACGACTTACTGTTACAAATGAAATTGATGAATATAGACAAAGTTGTAAACTTTCCGTTCCCAACTCCTCCGGGTGATGAACAGCTTAAGATGGCAGAAAAAAGATTACGCCTGTTAGGCGCTCTTCAACAGCCTAGTATTATGCAAAAGAAAGGTGAGGGTATCAAAACTTTTTTCTGGCTAACTGAAAATTCTAAAATTAATAATCATTACGATATTAACTCGATTTACAGATTTATATTGCGCGAAGATAACTGATTTGGGAAAAAGCATAGCTACTTTCCCGGTACTACCCCGTTACGGAAAAATGTTGGCTCTTTCGCAGCAACATAATCTTATTGCTTACACAATATGCATGGTAGCAGCTTTATCAGTACAAGAGCTTTTGGTCGAAGCCTTTGGAACAGAGGAAAATGTCAAAAATAAGTGGACGCAAATCCGTAGATCTTGGGCTGGTACTGGGAACAGTTTTCTTTTAGGTAAATTTAATGGTTTGAGATCTTTCAAATTTACACGTTTACCGGCAGCTGTGTTATATAAATTACTTTCGTTTCATTATGCAGGTGATCCAATGGTTTTGATCAGAGCTGTTGGGGCCGCCGAATATTCATCCACGAAAGGCAAAATGTCGAAATTTTGCGAAGAAAATGGCTTACGCGAGAAAGCTATGACTGAAATAAGAAAACTACGTCACCAATTGACAAATGAAATTTTATTAGGCGTACCAGATTTAAAGTTGACTATTGATCCCAAGTAAGCAATTCATTAAAATTAATTAATTTAAAATAAGTTTTCTTTTACTCATTATTAACATAATTATTTCTATTTTTAAGAATGCCACCTCCCACCGATACTCAAGCAAAATTATTGCGGCAAATTATTTTGTCAGGTATGATTGACCAGGTTGCGCATAAATTATCGCCCGAGGAAGTGAAAGAATACAATACCAAGAATGAAAGCAACAAAATTAAGTGGAAATACGCTTATAAGTAAGCAAAAGTTTGGTTTACATTGCTCTGAAGCTTGGAATATAATTTTAATAAAACTCGATTTTTTAGAACCTTAGAAATGGAAGATCCAGTTTTTATGCATTCTTCGTGTGTATTACGTAAATCAACTCCAGATTGGGTGGTATATCAAGAAATTTATGAAACAAACAAAACTTACATGAGAGGTATTACCGTTACCCAGCCCGAATGGTTACCTAAGTTTGCTCCATCACTGTGCTCTCTTAGTGAACCTTTGATTGACCCACCACCTAGGTAAGTTCATTGTTTTTAAATATTTTGCTAAAATTATAACATTACAAAATTATCAATTGATTTTTATATGTTCTTGGTATAGATATGATGCAGAACTCGGAAAAGTACTGTGTCACAGAACTGGAACTTTTGGGCCGGCTGGATGGGAATTACCGACTGTAGAAGTAGAATTTCCAAATGATTTGGAAGGAATTAAATGGTTTGCGCGATTCCTTCTCGAAGGTGAAATTTTTCCGAAATTGAAAAAATATGTATCTGTTTTATTATCTACACCAAGCAGTCTTAGCAAAACTTGGGCAAAGTAAGTTATAAAACAAAATTTTTTTTTCTGGCAAATAAAGTTTTGACAGCATTTCATTTTTACTTACTTCATTGCAGACTGTTGCCGCGTGTTGAAATCATGGCAAAGCTACTTTTGTCAAAAGGAATAATGTCTAAAGACAAATTAATTGAAGCATGGGAAGAAGATCCACAATGTGAGTTTCCTTTTTTCAATGAAAATACTTTTTAGAAATACGGATATATTTGTTACATCTGTAAATTTTTTTCTTTTAGTTTTGTTATCGGCATATCAGAAGTGGTTACCCGAATCTGCACATGCTGAAGTGATGTTAATGTGGCCTCCTTTGTAAATGTGAATTACAATTTTATTTGTAAATATAGGTGTAAAATATCTTTTGATAAAAAGTCCGTATTTTATTTCAATAAACTTTATTTCACACATTTTTTTTTTGTTATAAATGCTTCAACCAAATTAAAATGCACAAAATTTATGGGATAATTATTACACTTCTTTATTAAAGACAAACAATGTATATAAAAACGCACTCTTGTAACTTCATGATTGAGCTTATATCGCACTGTAAATACTAATTGTGCAAATGATCAAATTCGGAAGATCGATAATCGAAGAATATCTTTGAATAAAAAATGCATCAAAATTAAATGTTAAAAGAAGCAAGGCGACGAATAAGTTGAGGAATTATATCAACAAATTTGTATTAACTATTCACAAATAAATATTGCCGAGTAATTGCTAACCAACGTGCATTCATAATTAATCTAACATACAAATAATTTATAGCTATGCATCACATGCAAAGTTAAGTCAAAAATACTTAGTTTAGATGTCTATATTCGAAACGAGTTAGAAAATACTGAATGCAATTATTGCTCCTTGAAATATCTGATCACAAAAATGCTTCAACATCTTATAAATGCTTTAATATATGAGTTAAGTTGATCTTATTGGTACATTTATGGCTTAAGAAAAGAGATCACTAACAATATTTGTTGACTTTCATCAATAAGAACCAATATTTCACGTACAATTTTTTATGGATATATTTGTTTGTCGCCTTGCTTTTTCTAATGCAATTTTTGTCTATTACAGTTAAAAATACTTGATGCTGTTGATTTTTTTATAACTAATAATGGTAACAGTCTCAATAAAATTAGTGTGCTCATTAATTTATCAATTTTAAAACTAGGTTTTACTACTATTTTTCTACTATAAAGATTTTCTATTATTTAGTTTGATTGAATCAATTCATTTTAGCTATGTGCTATACAAATTTAGATTAGTAACATATATTTATGATACCAATCGTGGTATGTAAACTTTATGTAACAAACTGTTGTCTGACTGTTCTGCTAAAATTATTCGTTTATAAACTTATAAATCCACACTGTCCATATTTCGAGTTAACAAAAGTGTTTTATTTTTGGTTTAGATTAAAAGTTGCAAAGTTATTGAAGCTGAATGAATTGGCTGTTACTTCAAGTGAAGATCAATATTTGACAAAAAATATTCATGCATTTTAAAGCATGTAAAATGGAAACTTTTAAAAGAACTGTACTTGTATACAGAAATCACATTTCTGTAAATTGAGCTGAAATAATTCGAGAATATCGACTTTTATATCACGGTAAAGTGAATTCTAATTGCACTACATATTACAATATCATTAGTTGAAAATAGTTTTATTCAGATTTTGTTGGTTTCTTATCTTTCTTTTTGATTGGATTTTTCTGGCAATGATCATAGACACCTTTCAAGTCAAATGCGTCTTTGATATTATCCTGTAATTTGAAAAAAAATTAGATCTGCAAAATGTTCAATGAAAACAAGCTTTCATTTATATTTCAAGACATACCATTGAAAAAAGGAACTTGACTATTTTGCCTTGCCGATCAGCATAAGGTCTTCTTTCAACTTCTTTTGCACTCTTAAAAAGTATCAAAGTTGGCAGTTGTTGGCTTTTGCTTGAATCATTGATATGATATTTTGCTGCTGCATCAGGATATCTTCCAATATCCACTTTGCCAAATTTGAAATTGTCCAGAGCATATCTAACAATTACATAATTCATTGAGAATAGATAATAAAATGAATTTAAGATCGAGTAATCCACAGCATCCTCTGATAATTAGTTTAAGTATGAATTTAGCGAGACCACTTACTTGGCTGACAATTCTGAAAAGACAGATGCAAAGTTCACACATGCAGGATTCCAGGCAGTGTAAAATGCGATTAACCAGCAAATTTTAGTATCACGTTCCAATTCTTCCTGCAAACTATTTGCTCCTCTCAAATAAATCACATTTTCTGGACCCTGATAAGTTGGTTCCGGGAGTATCAACCCACATACTAAATGATTAACAAGTTTTTAATTTATTAGTTGAATCAGTATTCAAAAAGTCACCTGAAAGATTTTTATTTTTATACTCACAGAGAAAAATGATTCCATACAAAATTCCTAAATGTATGTCAGCATAAAACCAGAGAATTAAATTGGCGACTTTTGTGTACACAAAGCTTGATGAAAGATAACTTATCATATTCACACTCCCAGATTTCTTTGTTCTAAGCATTATGACTATCATTAGGAAAAATAATATTTCAGCTTCTCTCTAAAATATGAAAATATGTATATTTTAATAAAATTGATGTCGATTAAAAGATGCAGTAGCAAACTTCTCTTACCGTATCAATTTCACAGTCAGTCTCAGAGAATACAAAATGACAGAAATAAGGTAACTTTTTAGCAACTATGTATGACACGCTAAGGAAGATATTAATCAAATAATAAGGTCTCAGAATTTGTCTGAAATCACGTTTTAGCCTATGATAATCTTTCTTGAAATCAGGTATTGTGAAGCCAAACATTTTGACAAATTTGATTCTCCTGTAGCTCAGATGCTTAAAAACAAATACTATCAGGACACTTCTTCTTTTTCAAGATAAAGTAATGAATTCAGCCTCATGCGAGCAAAGTCTTTTTTTGCACTATTTTAGAACACTTAACTTTTGTGCCTGGATCCAGTTCTAAATTAATAATTCAGATGAAAAAATTGCTGTACATCCCAAAACTGCATCATCTAAACAATCAAAGTTTTACATTATCCTTCATACTATGTAGAATAATTATACAACACATTCATCATTTAATGAGCTCTAAATTTTGTCATTAGAGAACTTACAAAGAATTACTGCTCAACTCAATTGTGAATAACATTTGAATTCATCTCGTACCACTTGGTGCTTAAACGGAATAAGTTTCATTCATGATTTGTTATTTATATGTAACTTATACCACACCCACAAGCATTTGTTTTCTTTCCAGAATCCAGTTTCTACCACTTCGTGTATTCAATATAATAATGACAGTTTACGCGAGTATCTTTTACTGCGTGAACTTAATCGATATTTGAATAATCTAGGGAATAGTCAAGACGCCAACTGTTGAACAAATAAAACTACTATATAGAAGTAGAGATCACGCACAGTGCACACACGGACAGATGCACACGCATACGGAGTCATTATCTGCGATAGGATGTAAACATTGAAAACAAACTTTATTCCGCCCACATTTATGAGTGATTTATTAAGTATTGTTTATTAATATTTATTAATTGATATTTGTGACTATATCATTCATTTGTACAAGAGATACAAAAATATAATAACAAGATAAAAATGTTAGGACTAGTGCAGATTATTAAACAAGTTTGATCAATTGCGAGGATTAATTATAATTGTCAATTCGATTTGACAACTGAATAATAATTTTTCTAAGCTAAAACAGTTTCATATTTAGATGTGATGTGCCAAAGAATTATTCTACAGATATATTTTAGAAGTTATTGACATATTTTATTTTTATTGACATTCCATTAAAAAAAGGCATTGTTACATCATTTCGACCTGATGATTATATATTTTGTAAATGTTTGGCTTTGTAAATGTCAAACTTTCAGATCAGCATTTTTCATAAGAGCGTACACTAAGTTATAAGTTGAAGTATTTTTTAATGAACTGTAGTGGTTGGAAGTTTGCCATATCATTAAGTTGTTATATCTCTGAATTTTAAAAAAAGAGATAAGAAATAAGCTTATATAAAGTGTTGATTAAGCTTATTGTAAGTAACTGTGATAAATACTTTACCATGGCTGCATTAAAGTTTTCATTGTACTTATTAAGTTTAAATGTATTGCTAAGTTTCACTAATGTAATAGCCATAGACAAATTTATTCCACTTGTCATCAATACATGGAATTTTCCAAATGCCAATCGAATAGGTAAATAAATTCTACAAGTTGTTGAATAATATTTTTACATGTTAAATCGTATTTACATTTTAAAATATTAGATGAATGATAAAATATTTCTTATTATAGCTTGGAACACAATATACAATGACAAGGGAAGTGTCATCGATGCCATTGAAAAAGGCTGCAGCTATTGTGAGGATGCACAATGTGATAACACAGTTGGATATGGAGGTAGCCCAGATGAAAATGGGGAAACAACATTGGATGCTATGATAATGGATGGGTAATTTTATTTAATTTGTTTTTTAATTTATTAATAATGAAACAAAGTTTTAAAAATCTTTTCTTTTTAGGACAACAATGGATGTTGGTGCAATTGGAGGCCTCAGGAATGTCAAGAATGCTATTTCTGTAGCTCGACATGTCTTGGAAAACACAGCTCATTCATTACTTGTTGGAAGTCATGCAACAGAATTTGCTCTGAAAGTAGGATTTCAGAATGAGACTCTTCAAACTGAAAAATCTTACAACATGTGGAAAAAATGGAGAAGTAACAACTGCCAACCAAATTCCTGGAAGGTATTTCAATATTTTATTTGTTTTTAATTAGCTCACACTTAATTTGTAGCTAATAAATATAACAATTTTTATTTTTCTAGAATGTAGCACCAAATCCTAAATCCAGTTGTGGGCCTTATCATCTAAAAAAATCATCAAAAAGAACTCAAGAATTATACGCGCGCGTGAATGAAAATAATCATGACACCATCGGGATGATTGCTATTGATACAAAGGGTCATATTGCCGCTGGAACCTCTACCAATGGATTAAAATATAAAATTCCTGGAAGAGTAGGCGATTCTCCGATTGCGGGAGCTGGTGCCTATGCGGATCAGGAAGTCGGTGCTGCTGCAGCTACTGGAGATGGAGACGTTATGATGCGCTTTTTGCCAAGGTAAAAAAAATTTTTTTTTTTTTCAAATAAATTAGTTATTTGTAATTTATTACATTTAATAACGTCATTTGGAAAAAGTATAAATGATTTCAATGGTCACTTTTCGTAACATCAAGTTTATTATAAAACAATTTATGAAAGATTGGAATTTTGTTTGTACAAATAAATTATTGGCATTACCCAATGAGTTACATCACAATCAATGTTGTTTTCGTATTTTATCATTTCAGTTTTTTGGCAGTAGAATTGATGCGTCAGGGAAAATCGCCGGCTGAAGCAGCAGAAATTGCAATAAGACGCATTGCCAAACATCATCCAAAATTTTTCGGGGCTGTGATCGCATTAAATAAAAACGGTGAATTCGCCGCTGCTTGCAATGGAATGGATGGTTTCCCATTCTACGCTAGCAATTTGCAGTTAGGAAAACCAACTATTTTCTATGTACCTTGCGAAAAAAATTGAATCAGCGTTGTACGATTACGCAGTAATAATTATCATTACCCATTTGTAAATCATCATTGAATTATTTAAATGTATACTTGAAATATATTTTTTTTACAATATGCAATAATTGTTATAAGTATATACTGTTTACAACATTCAAAATAAATTAAATGAGATTGAAATTTTTAAACAATTTGTTTTTGATTGACATCATATTATCAATTTCCATGTCTAAAACTTTCCATGTCTGGAACATTGACAGAGTAACTGTATAAGTAATGTGAAAAACAAAAGACTTACACAGCTGTCAGACCCATCATGTTTTTGTTTATTTATTACGATAACCCGGCTCAACCAAATTCGCAAGTGTGTTGAATTTAGTGCAAATTGAACGTAAATATACTTATTTATTCAGAATGTAAAAAAAAATTTTAATGTTTAATCGAACATTTAATAAGATATATAAAAAACTGTGTAACAATATTATCTTTGATGGAAACATTTTACGTATCAGCTACATACGTATATAAATCAATCTTCGTGTCCAGTGCATACTCGAGATATCTTAACGGCTCTTTCAATAAGTATACATAGAAGATAATTCCAGAAAGAAAATCACGAGCGCTGATTGCCAGTGCTGTTCAAGACAGTGATTCAATTCTATTCTGCAAGGCAACTACACCACTCAAGATGGAAACTTACTTATTCAAAAGTAGACTTGCATTGACATGTTTAATTTTACTTTTGTTTTCACAAAATATTCACGCTGAAACAGATCCACTTGTTGTTATTACGTGGAATTATCCTAATGCAACTCAAAAAGGTATTTTAACGACGTATTTTAGTTGCCTTTACATTCTGAATCTAAAAAAAAAACTTTTATTGCAGCTTGGGAAACTCTTTTCAAGGAAAAACGAAGTGCCTTGGATGCTGTCGAGGAAAGTTGTAAATTATGTGAACAAATGCAGTGTCGTGGGACCGTTGGATTCGGAGGTAATCCCGATGAAAATGGAGAAACTACTTTAGACGCTTTAATCATGGATGGGTAATTATAAAATTCCGCCTAATATTGATAGAAAAAATTCCTGGAAAATTTAAATATAAACCATAAACGTTTTTATCGTAGAACGACTATGGATATTGGCGCAGTAGGTGGAATTCGTAATGTGAAAGATGCAATCTCAGTCGCTCGCAAAGTTATGGAAAATACAAGACACTCGTTGCTTGGCGGAGGCTTAGCGGCGGACTTTGCCGTTCAAATGAGCTTCAAAAAAGAGAGCTTGCAAACGGAAAAATCGCGCGGCATGTGGCAAAAGTGGAAAGGTGACAGCTGTCAACCCAATTTCTGGGAGGTATGTATATGTATTTTTCTTGTTTGACTCATTTACATGTGACTTTGAATTTATAATTACCTTTAAAAACAGATTTTTATTGAATAATTAAAAATTACGATTCACGCGGATTGAAATAAGACATGAACAAATTAAAAATTATATATTACTGTGAATTATGCGTATACGATTACGATAAACATTGAAAACGAAAAGATCAATCGACATATATAATTTAAGATATCTCAAATAAACTAATGAAATTTTCGCAACAGAACGTCGAACCAAATCCCTCGAGCAGTTGCGGTCCGTATCATCTCGGAGCTCAATCGGACGATCCAAAGGCTAATGCACCAACGACCGATGAGGACAATCACGACACAATTGGCGCTATAGCTCTTGACAGCCAAGGTCGCATCGCCGCTGGTGTGTCGACCAATGGGCAAAAGTTCAAGATTCCAGGAAGAATTGGGGATTCAGCGGTCAGTGGTGCTGGTGCCTATGCCGACGGTGAAGTTGGTGCTGCGGCTGCCACTGGTGACGGCGATATTATTATGCGATTTTTGCCGAGGTAATAACATATACTTGCAATTTCTTATTGGTTGATTTTCAATGCTGATTCATTGCAACTTAGTTTTTTGAAAAAGTATCTTTTATAAATACGTCAGTAGTATTCCACAATGACAATTGAAATCTAAATTGATCTTTCTTTTTTCAAGTACAAAGCCAATTAACATAATGACATAACGGTATTTCGCAGATCAATGATAAGCTAATTCTACATAGATCTTGATATTTCAAAGTTGTATAAATTATTGCTAATTTATTATACAAATAATCTTTTTCACGATTCGTAATTATATTTTAATGTAAAAAACAATCAAAGAATACATATCAAAGGATCATTTGTATACACGAGCTTTTATTGATTTTCAGCTATCTATCGGTGGAATTGATGAGGCTTGGCGCATCACCAAATGCGGCGACCGAAACGGCAGTGCGGAGAATAGCAAAGTACTATCCTAAATTCCGTGGTGCCGTGATCGCTCTGAATAAAGCTGGCGAATACGGAGCTAACTGCCACGGTTACGACAGTTTTCCGTATTATATTGCTAACGTTGAAACGGGCGCTGCCAAAGAATTGAACAAACCTTGTATCACTACGCACAGCCCTTGAAAACCCTTCCTGTAAACTTTTTATTGCGACTCGTATAAAATTTTCAATAAAATGCTAATTGCGCTATGCGTTATATTCCTTAACTTTGTATGGATTTGTGTCATTGATTTATCAAACTGTCATACGATAAAATATTATTGAATATTTTAAATAGAAGTTCTTTTTTGGTGAAATATCGTGAAGGTTGAAGAATGTTATTTTTATTGCTTTATCGAAAAAAAAATGTTGTCACTCAGAAAATTGCATTTTCAAATCGATTGTTTTGATAATTATTTTTTTTTATTATCGGTAAAAGGTTGACTTTATCATTTATTTTTATAATTTATAATCTTTTTTTTATAAGACTCAAAAATATTTCTGATATTCAAATGAATTCGCGCTTTATGATGTCATAGTGCCATATGTTTTCTAGTGACATTTCTATCAGTGCGCCGGCCCGGTGCGCACATGTGCGTTTTGAGCTGCACCCAACTTCAATTGACTGAACTTCAACACATGAGACAGAATCTGTTTTTATTTATTTTTATTGTTGAAGAAATAAGAAAAAGGTTTTTATTTACTATATTACTCATGTATATATAATAATGTCTTTTTTTAATATTTGAAAATTTTCAAGCAATAGCTTATTCGTTTTTTGATGCTATATCAATCACTAAGCTTTTTAAAATTCAATTTAAATAAGTCAAAAATTGGCCATCTAAAATCGAAAATTAGTTAGTGTTCTATACATTATATAATATATATTTTTATAGCTAAGCAGTCAAAATGCCTGAAGAAGATATCAGTGCCTCTACTCGCATGACAAACGATGACTTCAGAAAGTTGCTTATGACACCGAGGGCATCAGTGCCAGCAGCTACACCAGCAACTGCACCTGGAACTCTTCGAGATGCCAGTGCAAAAACAGCACAAACTCCAGTTACCAATGATTCCAACAGAGCTGAGTTACGAAGAAAGAAAAAAAGCTATTATGCCAAGCTCAAAAAGCAGGAAGACGACAAAATGGCAGAACTGGCAGAAAAATACAGAGATCGTGCAAGAGAGAGAAGAGATGGAGTTAATCAAGACTCAGTTGAGGATCCAATGACAAATGCTAGTGCTTATCGAGCTGTTGCTCCAGATTTAAAGTCTGGCTTGGATGCTGCTGAACGGAGAAGGCAAATGATTCAACAATCCAAATTCTTGGGTGGTGATATGGAGCACACTCACTTGGTGAAAGGTCTTGATTATGCGTTGCTACAAAAGGTAATTTTCCGTTATAAAATCGACTGCAGAGTTCAACTGTAGTTGTTGTTGTAATGTTCTAGTAATTGTTTATTCATTGTGACTCTAGGTGAGGAGTGAAATTGAAGCAAAAGAGTATGAGCAAGAACAAGAAATGGAAAAACTTGTCAAACCAAAAGAAAAAGTAAAAGAGGAGAAAAAGGTAGAGAAAAAAGATGAAGAAGCACTGTTCAAAACAAAAACTGCTCGCAATATCCACAGAATAGTATCAATTATGAGATCTAAAAATGTTGAACGTAATGAACTTTTCACACCTGGTAGAATGGCATATGTTATTGATTTAGAAGATGATACAGAGGGAGATATACCAACAACATTAATTAGAAGCAAAGCTGATGTTCCAACTATTGACAATACTCCAACTCTGACCACAAATGATATTGTGATTAATAAATTAGCTCAAATTCTATCATATTTGAGGCAGGGAAGTAGACATGGCAAAAAAGGTAAAAAGAATAAAGATGGAAGAGGAAGACCTGAAGATTTCAATGATATGGAACTGGCTCCTCAAAAAACTGTACAAGATGATAGTATATATGGTGAAATTGGTGATTATGTACCATCAATCGCAAAATTAGAGGCAAGTCACTCAAAATCAAGTAAAAAGAAAGAATCATACTTTGATAAGCCTGCAGAAGAGTATTCTGAGAAAGACAATGCACCTCAATTACCAAACCCTTCAGTAGCATCAGCTGCAGGTGAGTTTCATTATTTAATATATGAATATTTTTTTCTATTATTAACTAATTATTCAATAAAATTTAATACTTGTTATAGCAACTATTGCAAAACTCGCTGCGGTTTCTGATGCTACTCAGAAAAAAGGTGGTTTGTTAGACAAATTAGCTGCTGAACCTGAAGGATATGCTGAATGTTACCCAGGTCTGGATGAAATGCAGGATGCTATAGATGATTCTGATGACGAAGTGGACTACACTAAAATGGATTTAGGAAATAAGAAAGGACCGATTGGTCGTTGGGATTTCGACACTCAAGAGGAATATGCTGATTATATGAATAAAAAAGAGGCTCTACCAAAAGCAGCATTTCAATATGGTGTAAAAATGGCTGATGGACGAAGGACAAGGAAATTCAATAAAGAGAAAAACGAGAAAGCAGAGTTGGATAGAGAATGGCAAAAAATTCAAAATATTATGAATAAAAGGAAACCTGCTGGTGGAGATGGACCAGATGCGAAAATTCCACGATATTAGTGAATAATTCTTTGTTTTTTCCTTTTAATCAAAAATCAAGTGTATATCTTCATCTTATTTTTAAGGATTCTTATATTTCTAGAGTTATTTTATTGTTATTTTTGTAAATTATATGTAATAATTACTATATTAGTAGTTTTTAAACAATAGTATAGAAATGATATTGAATTTATGAAAATTTTGTATGTTTCCAAAAAATAACTACGAAATACTTT
The DNA here is from genome assembly GCA_035047105.1 of Galeopsomyia nigrocyanea. Classification (NCBI taxonomy): domain Eukaryota; kingdom Metazoa; phylum Arthropoda; class Insecta; order Hymenoptera; family Eulophidae; genus Galeopsomyia; species Galeopsomyia nigrocyanea. The sequence continues at coordinate 17,325 of JAWWMK010050563.1, read as the reverse complement.
CGAAAATTATTTATATTCGTGATAAGGGTGAATTTTGTAAATGTACATTACAAATAAAATAACATGATTATATTCTACAAGATCCAATCTTGTATAAGGTAAAATAAACAATATAATTGTATTAATAATAATGTTTATCAGTATGTACATCCTTGTTTACAAATGTAGCAGTTTACAAACACACACTTTTATATTTAATTAGATAAATGAATCGTTTTCGAATAACATTAAACTTCTAAGAATGAAAAAAGAATTCCCTATTTTTTTTGTTTATAAAAACGTATACATTTTATTATTAGTAAATTCTAATTTAACCAACGCTTAATTTATCGAGTAAAACAATTGCTGAAAGAGATATTTGAAGCCAAAAACTTCGTCTGCAAGTCTTGTCAATCGATCAAAAGATCTAATCCAATTGCTCAAAGAAAAAAGAAAAAATATATAATACAAACTAGAACCGCAAGTGAGCTTTGTTTTTGACAAGATACCTGAAATAGATATAAATAGTTGTGAATTTTCGAATTGTTTTTTATAAACTATAATATAATAAGACTGTGATATAATAATTCTAAAAAAAATACTAACTTGTCAAGTACTTCCCAGAACCTCATAATAGCTGCTCGATCTAAGTGCCGTTTTGTTTTGCTGAGTTCAATTACTGTGACCGCCCATCGCGCTACATTTGCATCGAGACGCATTTCATCGTATTTTATGTGGAATGCACAGACTGCAAAAAACAGCAGTTTTGTAAATAATTCTAAAATAATTTATACTAAAAATTAAACAAATATTTACCTTTCGAAAATATTTCAACAGGATTGCCGTCAAAGGGCCAGCCTTTGAACTGCCATTGTGGCCCCATAACAAATACTGCGACGACTCTTTCCCAATCGGCATTTGTCAACTTTTGTGGATTGTCGATAACACGATATGGCACAGTCAAACCACCTTCCTTTCGCCTTTGTAACAATATTTCGTTCTCGCGCTTGGCAGCTTGTCGTTTCTTTTCTTCACTGGACACGTACCTCAGATCTTGTAAAATTTCTTTAGCGTTGTACATTGTAATAAGAGATGAATTGGCGCTGGGGATAATGATGATAGGCGTTCTACTTGGTCGTTTGTTTTGAGCTGCTTGTTGTGGAGTAAGTTTTGCTGCAGAAGTTGGTAGTAATCCAGATGTTGGCGTTGCAGTAGGATTTCCAGCTAGAATAACAAATTTTTACAAGTATTTTATGTTTTACCTAAGACATCTAAGAAGTATTATCTACAATTTTTACTACGTACGTGCTGGTTGTGGTGGCTTTCGTATGGCTGGATTTGTTCCCTCTGTCACTGACTTCAAGGTCATTCCGTGATATGTTCCCATAGTATCGATTTTGAAACCTTCAGTTTCTTCCTTCTGTCTAATGAAACGTTCCTGATCGTAACGATTGTATACTGCAGGTTGTGGTAGTGGTCTCATTGGAGTAGAACGAGGTGTGACCATTGGCGTTGGAACCATGGGTCCTTTTTGTCTACCTTCTTCTCTTGCCTTGATACTTAATAATATAGCAAAAAGATTTTTTGCAAACACCTAGAACCGCAGTAAATAATTGAATAACGTGATAGTTTCGTTTGAAAAATGAAAAATCAAGTATTTATTTATCAAAATTAGTTTTACCTTTCCACTGCTCTGCAGAATAGTTGTCCTTGTTCGCCACTGCCTTTCTCTGGAAACAATATCTTTCGTGTCATCGACATCCATGTCCAGAATAACCTTGAGATCACTTCCCATTCCAATATCGTCATTTTCTTTGATTGTTGTACGTTTTTTAGCTAAACGTTTAGCTTTGATTGCTGCAATTTTTTCGACAGACATAGCTTCAGATAGTGATTTGATGTTTTCAACTGAGACATTGGATTCCTTTGGAGCATCCAATCTGGCAGCAAGTTGTTCTTTGACTTTTTGTACATGCATCTCCTCAAATCGAGGCTTCTTGGCTGAACCACTTTCCAAACCATCTTCGGCTGTTCTTTTGACTTGTGTAGGAATTTCAAGAGGTGCTGACTTATCTATGGCAGCTGAAGTAGCTGTTTCGCCGTTCAAGTAAGCTAGTAAATCTTTTCTATCAGGTCGGCGTACCACTGGAATATTTTCTGCAGCTGCTTGTCGTACATACACTGGATGGGTAAGTTGTACATGTTTGAGTAGAAAGAGTAAACACTCAAGAGTATAATATTCTTTTGGTGCTCCATCTTTGCCAGACCTATTGTAAAATAAGGAGAGTTAAAACAGACAAATAACTTGAAAACGAAATATTTTTTCTACATGCAAAAATAACACAATTTTTTATCAATATCATAGCACAAGCTGTTCAGTTTCTCACTGTAAACATTGTCGAAAATCAATAAAAATACTTGCTATAAGTGTATCTTACTAACGAAATATTAAGTCTGTATTTTTGGCAATCAAAAATTCACTAATTGATTATCATGGAGCCTTTGGGAAAGTAACGAAAAAAAACTAATTCGTATGTTTCGCACGAGACTGTCCAGCCAGACGTGTAGTTAGAAAATCGTGGAAAATGAAAACAATAATACTTTTTTATACTAAAAACTTACCCATATGTCAAGTAATTCGTTTTAACATTTTTCGGCCAGGAGAATTCACCAAATTGAATTTGTTTATCACGTTCGATAATTTCTTTTTTATTAACGTTGTAAAGACGGAGCAAACTCAACGGGTCCGCCATGTTTACTCTCTACTGCTCTACACTACACGTCACACGAGCGCAGCAAAGCAAACTAACGCGGATTGGTGCGGTTGCGGTGTCCTCGAATTTTGTCAAAGGTTTGTTCGTAATTTCCTATAGGTTATCACATGTATCGTGACCGCGAATGATTATAGTCATGAAACGTATAATTTTTTTCAAATAATTAATTTTATTGATAATAAAAGATACAAATGAAACTCGAAAAACCTAATATTTCAGATACGGAATTTGGTTTGATTAAAATGACTATATATTTATAAAACTGAGTTTTTTTCTTGTTTTTTTATCATTATTCATTTGTCTAATTAAATATAAAATTTTAGGGATGGTTACAACAACCGCATATTTTAGTTACAACAATGTATATATAAAGATGTTTTATTGTTCAAGCCATTTGATTCGATCGATCACGAGTTGATGAAACAATTATGCACAGACATGCGCTCAGACCATAGTAAGACGCAAATGCGGCCGCCGATCCAAAAATAGCTTGTTCATAGATTCCGTTAAGAAATGAACAATAAGTCTCTTTAGTTTTTTTTTTTAAGGAAAAGGCAATATTGCGTTATATGCAGTCCCTATGCGTACAAGCTCTGTCCTGCCGACTTCGCGATCGAAACCCATTACACTATAAGCTATAATTGATCGTTTTACAAGTTTTACTGGAATAAAGATAAATAAAAACAAGGTGATTTTTTTATTCCGTGATTGAAAAACTTTCGATTAATAAAAATTGTTAAATATTATCAAAACGAGAATACGGGAATCACCAGATCGAGCCATGCGTCCTTCGGTACAGGTATAATTTTTACTTAAGTGTTGTAAAAGAAAAGTCGTATCAATAAAATATTTATTTAGTTATTTATTTAGTTCCAACCTCATTTGCAGATGATTTAGACGCCTACTAAAATTTTAAAGAACATAACAATGTTATCGCAGTATCATTAATATAGTAAATATTGATTCTTGTAATAGATGACAATCACAATAGATTTATATATGATTAAAATGAAATTTTTATGTGAAAAACCAAATGTTTCGCTTATGCTGTTTTTATTAATAACAATTCAGTCTGAATATTTAAAGTAATACTGCATTGGACGTTTCACAAATATTACTTTACTGTCAAATTTCTCATATGGTCAACTGCTCTTTCAACTTCTGAAGGTGCTGATTTATCTATAGAAGGTGATGTATTAGTTTCACCCGATAAGTATGCCACTAAATCTTTTCTATCCGGTCTTCGCACAACTGGAATATTTGCTGCGACCGCTAGTTGAACATATTTTGGATGTGGAAGTTGTATATTTTTAACGAAACAGAGTAAACAGTCAAGAGTATAATATTGTTTCGGTACTCCATTTTTGCCAGACCTATATTAATCAATAAGGATATTTTTAATTTATTTGATTAAACAATTGAACAAATTATTAATACTTAGAGAATATAAAATTGAGATATTAGAACAACTAAATGTATTTTATTTGAAACGACTGAGTTTACGTATGAAAATATAGAAAAAAAATTTATAAGTATTTTTTATTATTGGTATATATTGTGCATAGTTTTGTAAATAATAAAAGTTTGATAATTGAATACTAGGTTTCTACTTTCTGTAAAAGCTCAAAAAGTTCAAACTGCCCGAGGTCAAGCTCGTTCGAAACGAACTATCGAGCTCTGAGCTTTTTCAAACCTTTTCAAAAATAGTCACATATACTTTTTATTTGAACTTGGTCAAATGCAGAATCTATTTAAATTATTCAAACTCGGAATTCACATAGTTGGAAAAATCGAATGTTCAACGGAAATTTGTAGACTTTGGCGCAAATTTACCCGAAAGCACAAAGTTCGAGTCATTCTAAAACTATAGAGAGCATGAGCCATTCTAAATCATGAAAGCTCAAATGTGTTTAGAGCTTCGAATCCAAATCGAGCTTTTACAGAAGCCTACAGTAAATACTATGCAGCCTTTGAAAATATAGTGAAGAAAGAAACAAAATTTGCATGAGACTTTTCAAAGGTTTACGTATAATTAAACCATGCAGAAACAGTGCTGGGTAGTAGCGGCGTTATTTATTGTACTATAAATGAAGAAAGTACTGCAAAGTTCTACATTATCGTCGCCCCTTTCGTTGCAAGATTGCAACTGTATGCAGTATAGCAACGCAACACCAAAGTAGTTGCGTTTTTAGCACAATCAATGTTATTTGTAGTTGCAATATTCAATTGCTTAATTGTAGCGCCTCTACTTCGTATCGAAATATGTAGCGATAGCGCAAGTTCGGGCTTGCCCAACACTGATGCAAAATATAGAGCAGAATTTTTCTTCGTGATCGAAACTTACCCGTATATCAAGTAACTTGTTTCTGTATTCTTCGGCCTGCGGCACTCACCAAATATAATTTGATCATCACTCTCAATTATTTCTTTTTTATGAATGTTATAATGTCGTAGTAAACTCAACGCTTCTGCCATTATTATTCTCTACGAGTACGATTGAACTGGTGCGGATTGGTGCGAAAATACTTGGCAATCAAATGATGTGAGGTTTGTTCATTAGGTTCATAACAGCGACATTGTGATCGCGAATGATAGTCATGAAACTTGTGATTGTATTTTAAAATAAATAGATTAATTAATTTTATATAAATAAATTATTATGAAAGATAATTACAACAATTTATATTGCTATAATTTGTGAAAAAAAATCAAAAACATGTAAACGTTAATTAGTTGAAATTAAAAGACCAGATATTTAAAAAAAATAAATATTATTTTCTTGTCTATTAATTTTAAGAAATGGCTCTAACAATTAATTATTACAATATAACATTGTTTCACTACAAGTCAAACAAAGACTTAATTCATTTTCACAATAATAATTTTTTCGAAATTTATTATAAAATTCACGTTGATCTGGTCAATGATAAAAATAAAATCATGTGTAACCAATTTCGGTAAAATTCGAAAAAACGTGAAAGCTCTAAAAAGCCGGAAGCTTGAATAAGGTTCGATGACTCGGCTCGACTAAAATTTTGTAGAGAAGCCTACAATTTATGTTGTGATAGTTTTAGATTTATTTGCAACGTTAATTAATATTTTAGAATTTTTTCAGTTAAAATAAAATGGTTGTAATATTGGCATCAGGCTAATTAAGATTGTGTGAATCTATTTTTTAATATCAGTAAGCTTGGATATTTAGAATAATACTTTATTGGATGATGATGTACAAAATGTAAAGACTTAATATCAGCAAATCATTTTGATACTCTGTTAATTATTTTAGGAGTTTCAACAGGTGCTGACTTGTCTATATCAACTGGAGTAGCTTTTTTACCATACAAGTAGCCCAGTAAATCATTTCTATTAGGTTTTCGAACCACTGGAATATTTTGTGCTGCTGCTTGCTGTTCATATTCCAAATGTGTAAGTTTTACACTTTTAACTAAAAAGAGTAAACACTCAAGAGTATAATATTCTTTTGGTATCCCATTTTTGCCAGATCTATTAAATAATACGAATATTTTAAATAAATAAACTGCTACTGAAGCTTCAAGCCAGAAGAAAATTTAATCAAATCAATTATCGAACAAAGTTAATTATTTACAATTATAGTATCGAAAAATGTCGTGCAAAGTATAGACAAAAATATTGTCATATTGAAAACTTACCCTGGTATTAAAGAATTTGTTTTAACGTTCTTTGACGAGAAACAACCAAATATGAATTCAGTATCACGTTCAAGAATTACTTTCTTATTAACATTGTAAAGACGAAGTAAACTTAACGGGTCAACCATGTTTACCACAATGTTTACACTAAGCTCGCCTAGATCACGATCAAACTAACACTGCGGATTGGTGCGGTGCCATCAAAAGGTTTGTTCGTATCACCGGTATTGTGACGCAAATAATAGTCATATACGACGTACATATCATTCTTTTCAATTTTTCAAATAAACAATTAATTTTATTATTCAACATTTACGTAAGCTGAAAGAAATCTAAAACATCAGATTAACGATTGTTTTCATCACATTGGAATGGCGAGACAGGCGACTAGATATTGTTAAAAATATGGATTTTTTTTCTAACTAGAGAATCTAGCGATGGTTAATTTATTTCGAATAGACGCTCCCCTCTCCTCTCGATTTAGTCCCACTTCGAGAGTATACATTTTCTCGATGCGTCTTTCGCTGTGCATTTCAGAGGTGTTTGTGGTAGTGTCAGAGTTATAGATTCTCATTGTTTACCTCATTATTGCTTAATAATTTTGTAAATAACTTTTAAGGCAGTGATTTTTTATTTATTTACGTAGATTTTTTGAAGGTTTTCTATATGCAGTCAAAGTAGAGTTAGAATTTGGAGTCGAAGTGTTTGTATACAATTGAGATCGGAACAGCTGAGTTTTTCACTGCGATCGTGCATTCTTATATGCATTTCGACCCAAAATCAAATGGTATGCCATATTTCTAAAATTTTATTAAAATTAAGAAAAAAATTATCGAATGATTTCTTTGAGTATTCAATTTTTTTCTTCAATTTTTCGTGCCTACGTGTGGATATATAATGAAAATCGTCTATAAAATTTCCCCATTTCCTTTGTTGTCCTTGGAGATCTATCCATATTCTACTATACACTATAGTGAAATATTGTTTCATGATATAATATAGCTACTATATGGTTTTAAAGCAATGTGATTTGATTTCAAGCTATTTCATGAAAAATGAGTTTCAACGACAAGAACGAGAGTATCACCAAGGAAGAATGGATGGCAAAACTGGAAGAAGGTTCACATATCCAGCGAGTGCAGATGAACAATCTCATCATGAATTACTTAGTTACAGGTATGTTATGATTACATGCGCAAGAATAGTTTAGCAAATTTGAAAGTAGTATATTGTCTTGTTGAAGCATGAATATTCAACAGATAGATTGAATTTAGGTTAATATCTATTTTTAGAGGGCTTTAAAGAAGCTGCAGAAAAGTTTCAACAAGAATCAGGTGTAGGACCAACTGTAGAATTAAATTCTTTGGATGATCGGATTCGGATTCGAGATGCCATCCAGAATGGAAGGATAGAAGAAGCAAAGACGTTGGTCAATCAATTACACCCAGAATTACTAGACAATGATAGATATTTACACTTTCACCTCCAACAACTTCACTTGATTGAACTCATTCGTACAGGTCGTATAGAAGAAGCAATACATTTTGCACAGGAACAGTTGAGTGAAGCTGGTGAATCGGATGAAAATATTTTAAGTGAACTAGAACGTACCTTAGCATTGCTCGCATTTGACGAGCCACACAAAAGCCCTTTCAGTGACTTACTGCACCCTACGCATAGACAAAAGGTATCTATGAGCAAAAGTTATTTCATTTTGAATCTTTTAATCTATAATGGCAATTTGATGTGCACTATTTAAATTTCAGATTGCAAGTGAGTTGAATGCAGCAATATTGAAGATGGAACATCAAGAATCCACCAGCCCACGACTGAATAATTTGTTAAAAATGATCCTTTGGGCCCAGGATGAATTGGATAAGAAGAAAGTTAAATATCCAAAGATGACTGATTTGGGCAACGCTACAATTGAAAGCCCAAAATAATGAAATTTTGCAAGGAAGACGACTAGATTAGTTTTTACTTAAAAGTTGTGAATAAAATATTGCTTTTATTGAGAGGGTTCTGTAATCTCACGCAATTTGATTTGTTTACAGAATGAATTTACATTGAGATAGTTTTAGGTTTATTTGCAATATTAAATATGTAAATCTTTTTAGTGAAAATAAAAATAATTACTTTATTTCCATACAGTATCGTAATTCTATTACTTAACTCAAGATGACGTGAACCTGTTTCATTAGTAAAATTTAGCTTGAATATTTAAAATAATACTCCATTGGATGGTTTACAAAACTTAATATAAAGACAAATCATTTTAACAAAGTCGTTAAAGATTCATGCAAATTTATGGTAGACAGTTGATTTAAATTTTCGATTTGCAATTAAAAGTAGCTACGAAAGTTATTCTAATAGTCTCATAATTCGCAAAGTATCAGCAACCTTAGTTGAATCTCCAATTAAAACCTTAAAAAAATTTTTTTTCTTGATCATAAAGAATAAATATAACTACAATTCCAAAATAATAAAAAAAATTACAATAAGGTTTTCCATGATGTTCAACTTAAATGTTAACACAATTATATTTACATATTTGCTGCTAAACATATTAAAAGTTTGAAAGATATTGCTAGATGAGGTGATGCACCATTGACTATTTGAAATAGCACTATTTGCTCATTGAGCACTGGTCAGAAAGAAAATCATTAATAAATATCATCACCATCCAAAAACATATTCCATTGCTTTCGTGACTATACCAGTAGATTTATGTGGCACATTTTCTGGTGATTGAACAGCTTGTGGGCTCAAGTGCTGATTGTAACTTGAAACTAATGGTCTAGCATTTTGCAACCTAATTGGAGTTTTGGTAGAACTCAATCCTGATTGTTTCACAGGTGTGGAAAATAATCTCATGCTCTCGTTCATTTTAGCGCGGTTTTCTTTGTCCCCACCCAGTATCACACCTTCATCAGTGCAAGGGATGACACCAATCATGATAGAGCCAGACACAATATTTCCATTGCAAGCTAGAGCTCGTTGAGCTTCTTGTTCAGATGAACATTTTAAATGAATCCAGTTGCTCTGCGAGTGAGGTGCAGAATGCCTATCAACAATTCTTACTCTACTAGATATGTGTGATAAAATCGTGTTTAAAGCAGACACAGGAAATCCAAATACTGTTATCCATTGCAAAAGCCCTTGTGTTGATTCATTTTGCGTAGTGTTCAGTGGTGTGTCACAAAATGGAGAATTATAGGTATTGTTTGCTGAAGGATATACGTATTAAATAAATTTTAGTATACAGCAGTACAAATTAATACTTTGTTCTAATGAACCAAAGTAAATTTCTATTCGAGCAATAATATTTAAAAAAAAACTCACCAAATCCTGCACTCAGTAGTCTAGACTGATTTATACTCTGATTGCTCATAGAAACATTGTGTGAAGTATTCAATGATTGTCGTGTATCCAAGCTCTCATACAATGATTTAGTTGGTGGGCCACCTACATGATTTTCACTACCTATGTGTGGTCCATTTGCATTGGTGTTTCCACCAAACATTGCTTTCTGTCTATTTAATCTGTAATCAGGAGTAGTGTAACTCGATATTGGTGAACTTGGACTTCCATGGTGTCCAGGATGTGTGAAGCGAGATGATTCTGGGCTCATTACACTTATTCTTGCTTGCTGTAGGATAAATGAATGAAAATGCCATGTCAATTACTTTATGAATTTATTATAAACTTTGTGTAAAATTGTTCTTTCAAAGTAATGCATATAAATGTAAATTTACCTGCTGAGTATCTCCAAGTAAGAATCCAGGTAGGTAGGCTGAATTGGCTCCAGGACTGCTGGGAGATTGAGCTGGGCTTCCTACTGGTGATCCCAAAGCCATTGGTTCCATCTAAAAGTTGTAATGAATATGATTTTTTTGGAGATTGCTCACAAATTGTTTGGATAACATTGGTAATAGAAATCTAAAGATATTGACTAAAAAATGCCAAAATGTTACTGTATGTACGAGGTTAGGTTTTTCCGAAACATTTATTGAGATACTGAGTTTACAATTATAAATCTAAAAGAAAAAGATTGTTTTAAGATCATAAACAACTTCCGATGGAAGTAACTATTTGTTTAATAAATTTGCAAGGGAAAAATAAGAAACTACTCAAGCGGTACAGTGATAGAGGTTATATATTGCTTTTAGCATTAACCGGCGTATCTACATCAACAAATATATAATAAATATGCTTTTGCTATATTCTAATACTGTTGGAGTGCGTTTTTTACCTTTTTTATTAATATTTGAGCGTATAAACAGCTAAAAACCTTTTGAAGTCTAACAGATAGTTGTGTACGTTGGGCTTTAAATTTTAAACCGCTCGAGCGCTGCTCGAATATTTTTTGAAAATGATGATTATTGGCTAGGAGTCCGAACCGTGATGACGTAATTGGACCGCGAAATTTTAAATAGCATAAAAATTCAAAATTATATTTATGATAATTTTCGAATTTCAACTATTTTTACGCTATATAATAATGCGCCAATTTAGTATTTTTTAGTGTTTATTTATTATTATCCGTGTGTAGCCTTCTCGGCCTTTTACAATTTCCATCTATATCTTTACAGAAATATATCTTTACTGAGTAAATATATATTATTTCACTATACAACATTTATATTTCGCAAAATCCTTTTTAAAAGTGATTTCATACTATCTTCTATTTTATCTTTAAGTGCTCCTTCTTTGGTTCCGCTATTTTTGTTGTGATTCTAACTTACATTGTGTAATTGTGTTTCTATTTTATTAGCATTGGCGATGCTCTTTCTTCCTGCCCGGATTTTACATAGGAGTTCAAATAAGTTTATGTATAATTATACAAATAATTAACTTTATTTGGCTATAGTGCGCCAGTTTAATTATGTTCATTTCAACATTTAAAATAATAACTATATTTTATTTCGGTTTGTTATTCCTGACGTAAAGACGAGAAATGACTGTTCAAATTTAATTCTACTTGCTTACAAGATGTTATTTTACTTGTTTTTTAATATTTTTTGTTTTTTTATTTATTTGTTGTATGGTATGCTGTACAATATATAGGTATGCAAAATGTTATTTACATATATTTACATTCCGAGTGTGCAACAAAATTTTGTAAATTAATTACACTGAGAAAAAAAGTGCCTAATGGTTAGGCAACCGGGTTGCCTAAATTTGACCTAATGGCTGAGGTGCCTGATGATTAGGCACCCCCCCTAGATAACAATAATTCAATACTGGAATATGTTGATGAATCTATTAAATAAACAGAGTATGTATGGCGGAGCGCATACGCATACCATATGTACTCTGTATGGCAATCGATTCATCAACTTATTCCAGTATTGACTTATTGTTATCTAGGGGGTGCGTAATCATTAGGTACCTAATTTGGTCAAATTTAGGCAATCCGGTTGCCTAATCGTTAGATACTTTTTTCCCCATAATGAGCCAATTTTTAAAAGAAACATTTTGCTCGAGATTTTATGAAAAATTCAACCTTTTTCAATCACGGACGATTGATTCTGTCCACTCTACAAGCAAGCTTGCGCCTTAAAGGTGGACAGAATCGATCGTCGGCGAGTGTACACTTGATACTCTCGACTTGACATATCTTGGATTGAAAGTTATTCTCAGTACAATGCTAGATTCAGAAAAAAAAATCCTCTTGTAACAAGGAGATTTCTCTTGCTACAAGAGGATTACCTTCAAAATAATTACTGTCCACTAGTTTTTGTACTACCTTTTCTCCGATTAAATCACAATGTAAGTATAAAAAGTGGCTAAACACAAACAAGTGCCTGAGAATGATAAAAGTTTGAATTTTCCTTTCAGCCGGTAAATATAACGTCAAGAAAGTCAATAGTAGTTGTATACAGCTGAAAACTGCCTTTTGTCACTCTTTTTACATTTGAACAGCTACACAGCTAGAAGTATGTGCATTATTTCCACGAGCATAAAAGAACTGTTCCAACAATAACGCACACTCAAACTTCTCGTCATTCTTTTTCCCTCGCGTATACTACGTGTGTCTCATATCGTATATATATACATTCGGACAGTATATGTATGTACATATTCAAGAAGACTCGAGTAACGAGAGTGTCGTTGCTATAGCTCATTCTTTATAGCTCTCATTTCTCGGGCAAGAAATGACAGTAAGCGCGCAACGGGGCTAAGGTCGTCGTCGTCGTCGCCGCCGCCGCGCGTTAGATATCCTAAAAGTCTTGCCTCTTTCAGCGCAAAGCACACTGGCCAGTATATATACAAAAGTTAGCAGGCAAAACTCTTCCAGTCGCTCGCGCGCAAAGTTTATACTGCATATATACACACAGCCATATAGCACAACTCTCCCCCGCGTACTTCAAGGATGTATATATACATATATATATAAGTATACATCGCGGGGGTTGCTCTACTGCCTCCTTGCGAGCGATGCGCACACAATGCGCGGAGCGGCGCGCGAGGTAATGAAGCCGGAAAGGAATTATACGGGCGACGTTAAAGAGACAAAGAGAGCGAGAAAAGCGCGCGAGACTTTAATTAAAATTTGTTTTACCCACGGCCCAGTATTTTTGAGGCGAGACGCCGCGCCGCCTCTGCTTGCTTGCTGCTTGCGCGCGCGCTATTAAGAGCCGGCGCCGAGCTAAACACTTGCGCGCACAAAGACGGACAATGCAAAGAAATGGCCGAGCGAGCGTGAGAGAATATGTCTGCCTTTTGTTTTTACTCTTTTTTTTTTTTGTTTTCTCGCGCGAGCTTTATTAGGTTCGAGTGCGCGCGAGTTGACTAGCTATACTTTTGCACGATTGTTAAGCTCGACGAACGTTGAATTTATGCCGAAAAGGGGACATTTTTGCGATTGCAGCTTTTATTGGTATGCGCAGGGATACGAGAGAGACGAAAGAGAGAGAGAGAGACTGCCAAATACGAGGTACCATCCCGGTTGAAAAAGAGCACGTGTTCTTTTGGAAAACGGGGCACGTGCCCCTTTGTGTCAAAAAAAGCACGTGCTCCACAGCAGGGTAGGTGCCTCCAGATATCTGACTGTACTTTTGGTTCAATTTGAAAATTAATTTATTATTTTTGCGTACATTACCTAATAAATAAAATTTGTACTCAATTTTCATAAATTAATTATCAAATTGAACTAAAGGTACAGCCAGATATCCGGAGGCACCTACCCTGATGTGGAGCACGTGCCCCACCGGGGAGCACGTGTCGCGTTTTCCAAAAGAGCACGTGCTCTTTTTCAATCGGATAGTAACGTAATATACTATTTATTTAAAATATACTATATTTTCGCGAACAGTACTTAATAAATAAAATTTGTAATAAATATATTTTGTACTTAATTTTAATAAATTCACTTTCAAATTGAGCCAAAAGTAGAACCAAGTATCCGGACGGGGGGCACGTGCCTCACCGAAAGCACGTGCTTTTTTTGACACAAAGAGGCATGTGCCCCGTTTTCCAAAAGAGCACGTGCTCTTTTTCAACCGGGCAAGCTTGCTTTTTTTAGATCTTTTATCTCGTTTTGCGGGTGATTTGAAAATTTTATTTGTTATTTTTTTTCTATTACCTTTTTGGGGTGGACTACGACAGAGAGATAAAAAATTTCAAGGTTTATACAATTACAAATTAAAGGTGGTTTTAGTACAGGCCAGTGAAAAGGTAAAATTATCTGTGAGCAACGAAGCTAATTGTTCATTTTATTGTTGCTTTCAGAGCGCAATCAGAGGATGATAAAATAGAGCACGCTATGAAAATGAGCTTTTCAAACTCGAATTTCAACCATCAAATAGCTGCGTTCCAGATTAAACTAAATATTTATTTCCAATCGATTTTAACAATTATGTTCTTCTCTCTTTAATCAAATTTTGCTATACACGCACTCCAAATATTAAATGTATAATTTACTCACAGAATACAAATGATTCTTTAAAAAAAAAAATCAAGTTCAAAACTTAACGGGACTTGACAATGCAAAATTTGGCGATTAAGCGCGCGGAGAGGCTTCGTAGAAAAAAAAAATTCTTCATGTTGGCCGTGTGGTAAATCAAGCAAATTTTTCGGGAAAACACGCGAAACGTGGAAAATTACGAATGTTTACTCAAGCCTCGAGCGAACGCGAAGTGAATATAAACGCAGGTCTTAATCGAGCGTAAAACGCGCGCGCGCACGGTAAATGGTTCATCGTTGGTTACAGCTCTATATACCTCGGCTCGTTTACTGAAAATCCGCGAAAAAAAAAAAAATTTTTTTTCAACTGCCCACTGGATAAAGAGGAGCAATAAGCCCCCTGGCATTCTCTCTCTCTCTCTCTCTCTCTCTCTCTCTCTCTTTCTCTCCCACATATAACGAGGTTAAAGCGCTTTGCTGAAAATTAACGAAGGGAGCGCGTGCGCTTGCTCTCTCTCTCTCTCTCTCTCTCTCTCTCTCTTTCTCTCTCTCTTGCTAATTGGACAAACGTAAATTATTTCGGCACCAATTGAATTAGCCCGAACCAATGTTACTTTCTACCCTGCCGTAATATTGTTAGTTTTATGAATTGAATGCTGGCCTATCGAATCCCCGTGTTTTTTACTCTCTCTCTCTCACATTCGAACGTTATACCCTAAATGAAGTTATTGCAGGATTTGTAACCCTGTTGTTTTTTTCATGAGTCTGTTGTCGTTCGATTCACTTTGGTTCTATAAAGCAATAGAATGATAATTAAGTTAGTAGTATAGTTTTTGTTGTTTTTATCTTTAAGTTATCTGTAATTAATTAACAATGTTAACAATGAAACACAAAACTAATTCTTGCAGATTAAACAACAGAGAGAAAATACGTATACGAATTCATTAGGGTACAGGTGCGCGTTATTGGATTAATCTATAAAAATAACTAGGTCTTTCTGTACAAATTGTACCGTGTTAGTTTCTAGCACGAACGAGCCACATTGTTCGCAGCAAAACAGCGGTAATTAATCATTTACGGCGCTATTAATTGCAATCATCAATGTATGACTCGACCCGTAACAAAGCCCATACGGCAGAGACATCCATTCAGTCCATATAGTTCTGTACACTGGAAAAAAATAGCAAGAGATTGTCGCGAAAAAAAAAGACGAAAAATGGCTTCATTATCCCGCTAAAATACATCATTTTTCTTTGTGCGAATTGCGATCCGTCAAAAAGAACGTTTATATGTACATTTATATATTATAAATTTTTTCACCTTCACGTTTAAAATGTTACAAACTGTTTTATTCTTTTATGAAGACCTACTTGGTATTTCAGTCGAGTAAATTTTTTTTCACATGAATTCATTCAGTTACAATATGTATATGTGAAAATCCACAAAAAATGCTGTAATTCGAGAAAGTATTTTCAAATATTCAAACTGGGTGCACTCTCTCAATTTTAGGTGCAAGCTGTTCTACGAGGTATTAAAAGATTCGTAATGCTCTTGTCTATCACCTGCTTAAATGTGACACCCTTTTCTTTGCGTGTGACAGTGTGAAAATCACAAACTCTGACATCGATAAAAAAAAATGAAAATCTGCGGTTTTTTTGTTTCTTATGGCTTTTTTCAAATTTCATAAGAAACGAAAAACGATAGCGTTAATCTGACTTCAGAACCGAATTCTACGGCTCGAAATACGTCGAAAACCATATTTTATTTTTTTACTATTTTGAATTTCGACCCCTGTAGAGCTTTGAAAACACGGAAATTTCATTAAACGTGTCAAAATTGCATAGTTTTGAGTTTTTATGCGTTCTTATTTTATAAAAAGCTCTACAAGGACAGGAATTGCGAGTAGAAAAAACAAAACATAGTTTTCGATGTATTTTGAGCCGTAGATTTCGATTCTGAAGTCAGATTAACGCTATCATTTTCCGTTTAATATGAAATTCCAAAAAACCATGGAAAATTGCGTTCTTTTTTTCGATTATTTTTAGAGCTTCTATGCGCGAAAAAAATTTGTCACACACCGGTTCGGAAATGGGCACAGGTTTTTCTAGGTTCCGTTTGTAATGTAGATTGAGAAAATCGCATCCCCAAGAGCGCGCACCCTTTTTAAAAATTCGCCCCAACTTTCTCAAATTTTGGCTTTTTTTGTGGATTTACTGATATCTAATGCAAGGTTGCGTATATTCACTATAAATATGCATAAATGTATGTAGATATCGATGGATTTGCTTATTCAATATACACACTCGTGCCATGACTATTGACATTACTAAATAAATTCTCTCTAAATCCTTGTATGAGATTAAATAGGTTAAACAGAAAAAATAGAAAAATATGAAAGCTGACAATCTATGTCAAAGAATTTTACATAATATACGAAGATACGATTGTCTTCCTTTTCATAGTTTCATTCTACATGCGTAATTAAAAATATTAAAAAATTATTTATCTGTAAAAATCCATGTAACGTACAATAATTTCTCAGTTGCATCTCTTGCCAATATTATTTCCTCTTTTCTTTATCTTATTTGATTGCTAAATTTATATTTTAATAAAAATAATCGAATTATAACTATTGATTTTTACAATCTAGATGCCATTATTCCAGTGAATAAAAAAAACAGTTAAAATTATTATATAATTTTACAGTTTAAAATATTTCATTATTTTGAAAACAATTTAAAACAGTCCTCAATATGATATGGCGTCATTAATTCAACTGATGTAACTTACGCTAAATTATCTCTCTACATACCCGTAAAATGTCACTCAGCAATTATTCCAAAACATTAACATCCTTCGACACATAATTCGTATACATACACAATGATTCCTCATTTGCTCTATTACCATTTCACGCAACGAAGAATATTATACGCCAGCACGAAACGCAGAATTTCACCTTTTGTCGCGCGCGCAAGTATCAACAATATATA
>JAWWMK010050542.1:0-48941 GCA_035047105.1 Galeopsomyia nigrocyanea | reverse complement strand
ATATTTATTTCTGTCAATAACACAACGATTTGATGAAACCCCCAACAGGGCCCCGACGTGATACGGCCCGTCCTGGTCCATCCACCTTAACGCGTGTGTGTTCATAGAACCATCGCTTTTCTCGACACTCCATATAGATAACATTAAATTTGTCTTATCAATCGTCTCTTTTTTATTTTGGTGGTCCTCCGCGTTTATATATATATATGCAACTTGCTCGCTTCGTTTTTTTCACGAAAATACATAATTTATCAGCCGGAAACTTTTAATTAAATTTCTACGTATATAAAAAGCGTGAAGCGTATATAATTTGATTATACGAATATAAAAATATCATTCAATTATATTCGTCGCGTTTGAAGAAAAAAAAAGGGCAAAAATACACAATGCGGCAGAATTGACGATCGCGGAGAAATCGATATATACACCTTGGAATATCAATAGATTCAAACTATTACCGTAAATTCGCGTGAAAGAAGCTCTCTCCAAACAGATGTCCGGAAATGAACGTCTCTCTCTCTCTCTCTCGCAGCAGCAGCAGCTTTTTTCGTTAAAATCTTACTTTGCTGCTGCAGCAGCGGAAAAGACGGAAACGAGAGTGCCAGATAAGAATTTCTTTTCTCGCGCTTCAATGATGGAATGGAGAGAAGAGGAGGAGGGGGACAAAGGTATAGGAGAAAAAGAAACGTATATTTGAAATCTATTGTGATCTGTCGCGCCTCTCTTCCACGAGGGATCGCTGCTACTTTTTTTCTCTCTCTCTCTCTCTCTCTCGCAATAAAAATTCAGTCGAGCTTTGATGAACAATCTTATCCTGTTATCGATCGTCCCATTATATACCTTTTTTTCGTATCTCAAAAAAAAAAATAATTCCTTTCATTCGAATCTCTCTCTCGTCCTCTATTACCGAGGGAAAAAAAAAGAAATATCGTTCAATTCGGATCGCGCGCGACAAATATTTGTTCGTCCGTATTGCAATTTGCTCTCTTTTTTTTTCTCGCTTCTTTTGTCTCTTTCGGTGTTATTAATATGCATTGCAATTTTTTGTTTTGTTTTCGGTGCAGGTGTCAGCGCGTCTCTCTTTTTGTTTAATCAAATATAAAAGTAGCACAAAGAGAGAGTGTGAACTCGAGGCAGAGGTTGGTATGGGTCGGGAGTTATAAAGGAAATGAAGCCTTTTGAAATCTACATATACATATATTTTTGATCGTATAATAGCGCGAACGCTGACTCCGCGACGATGGGCACGAGAAATGCACCGCAGCAAAAGCTTATAATATACAAGTGGAAATGAAAACGCGCCTTTTATGCAATAAAAGCGGGCGTCGTCGTATAACGTCGTCAAAACATTTCATCGTCTTTTATCGCTCACTCAAAATGACGACGACGACGACGACGAAGATGACGACGTGTATACAGCTATATTTTCAATTTACTTCATCATATATATATTATGAATTAAGCTTTCCGTCAACGAGGAAGAAGCAACTCTCGCGCACGAGTTATAAGTCGAAGAGTTGGCACAAAAGCACAAAGATCGCATTGTTGATCCGTTAGACTCTTTGCTATGTGCGCGCGAGTGAATATAAGCATAGTAAAGCTAAGAACTACGCTGAGCTATATAGCTTATCCGCACGGCGCATCGGCCAGTGCAACTCTATGTCTGTCTGACTGTGTCTGTGTGTTTGTTGCAACAAAGTGACGCGGGGGTGGCCTTCCCGAGAGAGAGATAGAGAAAGATCGTCGAGCGAGATCGCCGAGGAAACACTTTGGAGTTTGTTGCGGTGATAAGCGGAGGACGAGCTGTTATTTTTTTCTCTCTCTCTCTCGTCCGAGTGAATTATCTATGAGCATTGTCTGCCGTGCACGAGAAGTGAAAGCTTGAGAGTTTTAAAAAAAAGGTCATCGCGAGGTAGAGAAATGGGTCGAACCGATATACGAATGTTTTTTTATGATAGAACTTCAAGGTACTTCCGCGTGTAGATTGTTCATTTTTTATTAAATTAAATTAAAAAATCGCAAACTCGCAGTGTTGTTTTCCGAGAGTGAAAAAACTCCGCAAAGTCGAATCAAAATCCAGTCCAAAAAAGTCATTTTTCACACGAGATACACATACAGTAGCGAATCATTCGAAAATTACTCCTCACGATTGAATTCCAAACGGTGTATTTTTTTTTCCTCGAGCTACAAGCAAGTACGGCAATGATGAGTCTAAAGTATGATAAGAATCCATCATGGCTTAATCGTTAATCACGAGCAATAACTCCCTTCACCACCACCACCGCGCACCTATAGAAAGAAAATAAAGTGAGTGTATGTATATCGAAAATTGAGCGTATAGGCATTATAATGCGCCTCGATAAACACAGATATCGCGTATGAAAAGGAAAGGAAAAGAGAAAAAAAAAAAGAAGAAAATATCTCGTCCAACAAACAAGCAATTGACTTGTAAACTACCCGCAAGTTATCCCGAGAGCTACAATACATCATACACTATATATATATACCGCAGCCGCGGGTCGTCCTATTATATATCTATATAAGCAGCAAGAGAGAGAGAGAGAGAGAGAAAGGGAGCTCTGACTCGCTTTGGAGGGTAGCTTAGTAATAGCTGCATAGCAGTATCAAACAGCAAACATCTCTGGCTGGTTAAGCTTGGAGCAATAGAGAGTGAACCCGCGGCTTGTATATATCCGTTCGGCCAACGTTGCTTACTGTGGGAACGCAATTTTCGATGCCCCCGCGAGTTAATTTTGATCACCGATGGAAATTCATCTCCCTTCTTCGATTGATATTGAATTGCATGTTCTCCCCTCTCTATCTCTCTCTCTCTCTCTCTCTCTCTCTCTCTCTCTCTCTCTCTCTCTCTCTCTCTCTCTCTCTCTCTCTCTTTCTCTCTGTCCGACGACGAACGACGACGAGCTAATCATTGCCTCGATGCAACTTTGTTTTCCCTCCCAAATCCCACGTGTCAGAGCGCATAAATCTCCCTATCTCTCTCTTTCTCTTTCTCTCTCTCTCTCTCTCTCTCTCGAGAGAGAGAGAGAGGAATGCCAGACTACAGTGAGTGAGCGAGGAAAAAAAAGAAGAATAAAATAGGGAGGAGTGAAATTGATTGATTGGCTCGATTGATTGACACTCCATTGTAAGCTTGTACCAACCCTTTCCTCTCTGTCTCTCTCTCTCTCTCTCTCAGCGATGCAATGCAAGCTGCATGATCAGGCCGAAAATTGACGTTGACTTATGGTGTGTACGCATCGAAAAGCGACGAAATTCCTTCGCGCGCTCTCCACACGACCAAGAGAAAAAAATAAAATAAAAACGCGAAATTAATAAAAAAAAAAAGAAGAAAAAGAAGAAGAAGATGGAGAGAAACGAGTATATAGCGTATATAAAGGATGCGCGTTTGCCGAAAATTCCAACAATGACGAATCGGCGTGTTCTCTCGCGGCGTTTTATCGCCCGTTCGCATCGCACCATACGCGAGCGACAACGACGACAAGGATGACGCCGTGGAAAGAGAGAGAGAGAAAAAAAAATGTACAACGACGAGAGTCGCGTGTATCTCTCTCTGTCTCGTAGGCGGATCGTTGTATGTATATATATAGTCTTTTCTAATTTCGTTTCGGCTCATTTCCTGCCATCACCATCGCGTCATTGTATAGTAGGTATATATGTGTTTTTTTTTTCAAGCGTGTGGGATAGACGAGGTGTGAGCACCGAATTGATCGTGTACCGAATAAACGTGACTTGCACGCTTTTCCATGGGAATTATATACGAGAACTTTATTTCTCGACAGAGAGAGAGAGAGAGAGAGAGAGAGAGAGAGAGAGAGAGAGAGAGCCGCTGGTTCGATGTATTTTTTTTTCTTTCTTTCTCGACTGTGCTTCGTACATATGGCGCGCCACACGACTTTGTTTCACACATTTATTTTGCACTGCAACGGGCGTCGGTCGTCGCAAGTAGCGACTACTGTGGGTGAGGCTGTCACGATTCTTTTGGCATCGCGTGTATAACTATAAACACACACAATCGAAATATCATAATTCGATGTGGAAACTATATATATCTAACGTCAAAAAAAAAAAAAAAAAAGAAACATCCATTCAATTTTGTTCGTCGTGGGTTTATACTCGATGAACGTGTTTGCGCTCGTATGTATATATTATTGAGTCATCTCGGAGTGTGATGTAGTTATACTTGTGTTATCACGTTTGTAACACGAAAAAAAAAAACGATAGTTCACGGATTTACGATTCAACCGCGCGCGAGCGAGCGCGCTGATGGAATAATTGAAAATAAATCTTTGGCTGAAAATGCTAATCTCGAAAGTCGCGTTTCGAGTGAGAGAGAGAGGTGTGCTGTTGATATACCGCGAGCTTTATTCGCTCTGACGTCGCGCGCGTTGGGATTTATATATATGTAGGCTTAATTCTAAACTGGAATGATAAATATTCGCAATGCGCTGGAAACCTTCGAAAGTTTAATTGTTTGAACGTGATGCTCGATTTTCGAATGTCGAAATAAAAAATGAAAAACGAGATTAATTATTATATCCGTTTATCGTGCGCGAGCGATCATTCGAATTGTAATTGCGACTTTGTAACGATACATTTTAAATTTAAAAAAAAAAAACTGTGCGCGAAGGATTTATTCGATTAATTGAACGGGATAACAGAATCACCTCGATCCGAGTAACAAATTAATCTTGCTTGTTTATTAATCGTGTCAATTAAGCGATCTTGATTATATATCCTACTTTTGAAATAATCCAACGGTGCGATCATGTTATTTGATAAGCGATATAATAATAACATGAAAGTTAATTATTCAATTTCCAGGTGAAGATGAATTCGATTATCGAGTCGTCAAAAATTTAATTATTAATTTTGCTTTGCATTAAACTCAGTTACATAACCCGCAGACTAGGATATATATTTACAAATCAAGTTACTTCTAACGGGAGAAGGAAATGAACGATTCGCAACACGAATAATGCAATATCCGCAAACAGAGTCGGAATCGGAAACTCGTCGGCGGCGCTGCATCCAAAGTAGCCGCCGTGCGAATCTAAGTTTCCGAATCGGGTGGTAAAGCGTGTGTATATATACAAGGAGGAAGAAAGAAAGTGAGTATAGAAAATTCGCAGCTGCGGCGTATACAGCGAAATCCGTGTGTGTGTGTGTGTGTGTGTGTGTGTGTGTATGTATGTGTATATGTGTATGTGTGCAGGAGTATAACAGCTCCACTTTCTACTTTGCGGTTTTCGTCTTTGGAACGAGGGTGTAGTGACGAACGAGCGTACGTGTCAGCACTGCAAAACGTAGCCCCCCTTTAAAACCTTCGCCTTATAGATCTATGACCGTACTCTTTTGCTCAATCTCTTTTTAACCAGTCACCTACCTCTCTCTCGCTTTGTGTCGCTTTTACAAGTGCGTTTATGAGCCATATACGCAGCAAGCCTCGGTCGTTAAAGCTTGTGTTTTTTTTTTCATTTTGTGGGTGTTGTTGATCTTTTTTTAGGGGCGGGTTTATGCGTGTGTGTGGTTTGTCGACTCTCTGAGAGGTTGTTGATTTTCGAGAGGTGATTTTTCAATGTTTACAGGCTTGTGATGTGGATTGCTTTCGATTTTCGAAACGTCAGGATAAATATAGAAGGGTGATTTATGTGCTATCTGTGTTGGTCAATATTGTCTGACCGAATCGGACGATTACTACTGAAATACTGTTTTTGAGGTTTAAAAAAATATTTCGAAAATTGTGGTGAAAAGGATTATTTGGAATGTTTCGCTAGAAGATTCATAGAATATGAATGAACTAATCTATGATTTAGTTGGTTCAATACTAGCTAATTATAATCATTGGCACATCATTAACTTTTGAAACTGTAGATGGACTAAAGCTTAAACATAATAACGTGAAATCAGCAGCGAATAGCATCATGAATATATAATGAAATATACACGAAAGTTAATGAGGTTTCAATATAATTATTCATTAAATATATTAGCGAAACCCCAGTCGAGTGTGCGTGCGCGCGGACTGTATACTATAGTTTGAAAGTATAGACTCGTTTTAAAAATAGTAATTTTCGCTTTTAAAAACAATTACAGAGCTGTAATTCTCGGGAACAGGATGATTTATAATTTAAATCCAATATGCCCGAGCTCAGCCCAACTATTTCAGTCTTCATCGCAAAGGCATAGTATATATACATATACATATATAGAGAAGATAGAGGGGAGAGAAGCGGCGCGGCGGGCCGCGAATATTCCAAGGTTCGTCCGTCCGTCGGATAGGATTTATGCGATTGGGCGGGGGCACCTTCCTTCTTCTTTTTTTTTTCGTAGCGCGCGCGACCTTAATCTCTTTTCGCAGCTCTCGTCGGATCACTTTGACTTGTATAGCGCGCGATTATTGAATTTTTAATTTCGTGCCGACCGAAAGGAATATCTCTTGCCGTCCGTAATTGGCAGTAAATTATTGGAAAGCTCTCAATTCGGCTGCCGCTCGCCGAGATAAAAGTAATTATATTTCGACCTGCCTATATCCCCCCGCGACGACGATGATGATGACCGTATAACCTTTATATCGAATCGTATATATGTAAGTTTACTCGCGCATATATGGTGCACATATGTAACGAACGCGAGAAATATCGTATCTGTAGTATAAAGTTAATTACAGCTTGTTAAGGCAACAACGCGAGGAATTTATTTTTCATAAATTTATTTCCACAGTGCGCAAAGATATATAGAGGCATTGCGCTTTAATCACGCGCGTGCGATAGCATCGAAGCCCCAGAGTGCGCGCGTTTTCCTCTTTTTTTTCACCGCGCTCGAGATCGAGAGTCTTCGGTAGCTTCGCTGGGTATTTGTGCGTGTATATCGAAAGCAATTGGCGATACAAATTTTCGAGTATACTTGAATTATATCGATTCTCTTTTCAGTCGAATGGAAAACAGAAATAAAAAAAAACTATCAGGTCTTCGCTGATTGTGCGTGTTTCTCTCTTTCTCGCGTTGCATTGTGTGAGTGAGTATAATAAAAAAAAAAATAAGCGTGCGCGCTGCCTCCTCGAAATTCTCCGCGATAAAGATCAATCAGCTGCTCAGCGCGGCCAGATTGAGCCTCGAGACCACCGCTGCTTTCATTCTTTTTTAATTTTTTTTTTCGTAACTCTCCCTCTCCGATTAACCTTGGCTACCGTTCGGGTGCGTGCGCCTACGAGAAATTTTAATTTATTCGCGGCTGCAGCGTTTTACTCGGAAATTATTATTTGGGAATTATATATTCGCCGCCGCGGCGGTTTATTGTGAAAAAGGCATTATTTACGTTGGGGTCTGCGTGCTCTTGCCCAGGGTGAATTTTTCTTTTCCGGTTGTTCTTTTGTATACGTATATATATGACGAAATCTATAAAAAAATGCACTTTTTTGAAGCCCAAAATGGAACAAAAAATTTTGAACGCTACCGCTTCCGAAGTTTTTTTCTCTTCTTTTTGAAGGTATATAGTCACGGAAAATGCTCGCGAACATTGGAAAAGTTCACAGGAACTACGTTTTTCGATTTCCCATTATAATCAAATAATTTCCCATTATAATCAAATGGGCTTATTTCAGTGACAACAGGCAAAACACGTCATTTTGTTCAAATGCTGATTTCTCGGCGTCTAAGACCGCTAGAAACATTTTTGACCAGTCAAAATTATAGCAAAAAAGAAGACCTTACCGTAGGAATTAGTTTTATTTCCAAGTAATTATGCGGTAAAAATTTATCAACAAAATAACAAAAAAATTCAATCTTCGGTTCGTTCAAAATATGGAAAAAAATACTGAAAAAAGTAGTTCTTGGGGACTTTTCTAAAAAGAAGAGAAAAAGCCCCGGAAGCTCTAGCGTTAAAAAATTTTTTTTTTGCATTTCAGGCTTCAAAAAAGTGCATTTTTTTGTAGATTTCGTCATATATGCTTTTTATATATATATATATATATATATATATATATATACATTGACGTTACTCATTTTATGCCAATAACATTACATCAAAGCAACCTTTTTGTCGCGAGCGCGGATCTTGGAAATGTTAATTATCCGTTGACAAGGATGTTTATCCTCTGCTTCATGAATATTCGCAATTTTGTAAAAACAATGTTTTAAGAATGTTATTGCCCGCGAGTCGATCGTCGCCGGCTGGTTTGATTTATTATGTTTATTTGCGTTTGATGTATTTACGAGCCGCTGCGCGAACTTGTATATATATACTATATAGGTACGCACAGACGATCTTTTTATCCAATATAAGGAGTAATATCGGGCGAGCTTTCCGACTCGCGCGCACAAAAACCTGTTGCAAAATTATTTTACGAGTTTTGCATATATTACCATACTCGCTTTCATATAAAGGTTATTTAAACGGTTGGATTTACGAAAACGATTTTCGAAACTTTTTTGTTTGTTTTTTTTTGTTTTCGTAACGATTGAGACTATACGCGAAGTAATGTATTACGACTTCCTTTGTAATTGTCATTTTACATAAAATTATCTAAAATTTATATTGTTGCTTCGGGGTATAGTCACCCTCTAGCACGGATTCTCATTGACAAACGATATAAGAATAATTTCGTCGAAAGCGAAAATTCTATTTAAAGATTTTCAACAACAACAAAAACATCGAGAATATAAGCGCACAAATGACAGATCAACTCCTACACGATACGCCGTGTATATAGTATGTATCCCGCAGAGCGTAAACGTAGTGTGCATACTATCGTGCACAGTCTAATCGTTTGAAAAAGTCGATATATAAAGTGTTACGCGCGTTAAAGATTTCGCGCGTCGCGTCATAAGTCAGCAGGCAATAATACACTGTCTCGGCTCGGCACACACCGCAAGGGGTAAATCCCTAATTTCTCAGCTCTGCTGCTGGCGAGTTTTTTTTTTCTATCGTGCTATATAGCAAGCAAACGGCAGCATGTTTGCTCTTCTTGGCCGTAGATCTTTCGCGAGCCCGTGCAGACGCGCGACAATGCATATATATAGTATGGGTTGTATGCTGTGTTGTAGTTGAGAGAGAGAATATAAAAAAAAGAGAGAGAGCGCGACGATAAAGGGACAAAATGCGCGCTGGATGAGGATGAAGAAGAAGAAAAAAAGAAGAAGAAGAAGAAGAAGTTGTGGCGAGAGTCGCGAGTACAGTAGCGTGTACGACGCAGCAGCGCATAGAGGAGAGAAGAGAGATAAGGAGCCCATGGGTTTCTTTTCTGGGGGGGATGTGTGTTCGCCAGCGAGTCTCCGGCGATAATTTATCGTGACATTACTCACGGACGGACACCTCAATGGTTCACGTGCCTTAGCGCCCGCGCGCCAAGAGAGAGCGAGGAGGCCTCGTGTCGCGTCCACCACACGAGAGAGAGAGAGAGAGTATATAGTATATAGAGGAGGCTCGGCTGTCTCTCTCCCTTTTATTTAACCTTTCCCCCTTCCTATTCCTCCTTTTTTAGCAGCGTCATTCTGCATTTCCTATGTCTCTCGTTCCTACTATATCTCTTCTTGTCCTTGGCTCCTCTCTCTCTCTCTCTCTCCGAGCTGTGTACACTATGCCACCTTAACCCTTTTGTGGATCACAGTCTTAAATTCGTCAAGCCTTCTCTCTCTCTCTCTCTCCTTCTGTAGCTCCGGCTCTCTTTCTCGAGTATAAGTGTATGTATGGCTATCCTGCTGACTTATGCGCGAATTGTTGTGCAGTAGAATGCCAGCATCTCTCTCGCCTCGCTGTAAATTCGTTTTGTTGGATCCTTTTGCCTTATGGATTTTTATCCTCCTGACGCTGCATGTGTGTATGTGTGTGTGTGTACGTGTGTCTGTGATTTGGGTAGAATCGTAAATTACCTTTTATTGTTGCTTCGAAATGAGCGTTACAATTTATTGAAAAGACCGCTGATTCTTCCTTTTCCTTTTATTCTTCGTGCGATCGTTTTACGCGGTGGTGGAGAGTGCGAGGTGATGATTTAATTTTACGAGGTAGTCATTTCTTACTCAATTTTTCAAACTGCGATTAATCTGTCTGCTAAATTGATTTAGATTTGAATGATATATTTACTTTGATAGAACGAGAGAGAAATTGAAATGGTTGCCAAGTAGACGTGGTTAAATTGTCAAATATCTATCTGCAAAAATCTATACTTTATCCAAGATAGTTGAAGTAAACATGCAATAATATGATCAGATCTCTTATGTTTAAAATTTCAATATTTCTAACATTAATGATGCATGAAATGAATCAGTTGAATAGATGAAGAAAATGAAGTATTAGTTGGTTTATAAAAATTGTGGAGATGATTTGCGAGAATTAACTGTCGCCTAGATTCTATCATCTCCTGCACCTATATATAACTGAGCAGCTAGGGAAAACAAATTTGTGAAATATATAAATATTTTTTTATGTAAACAATAAATCATTTTTAACAATTTAACTAAAATACATTATTGTAAATTCCGTGATTTATTGCATATAAAAGCAAAATTGGCAATTTCATCGGGAATGTAGAGAAGTGCACAGATAGAATTTATCCAGAAAAAATAATGAGGTGAAACCAAAAAAAGCTTTCCTTCATATTTTAAATCAGTGCGTCCATCCGAAAAAAGGAAATTCCTCATCAATATTTGATTGCTATAAGACCGCATTTGGGTTAATTACGTTCCCTTAAATTTTCTTCGCGTAATAGACAGTTTCCAAGCTCATACATTAATAGATGGTCCATTTACGACGTACTTTCAGAATCTCTATTTTAATCGACAAATTCGTTCTATTATTTACGGTATATTAAAAGCTTTATTCCTTGACGCATCGATCTCGTGCAATTTGAGAGGCTTTTCCGGGGATATAAATAAAATTTCCAATAATAGATTTTCATCGGTGGGCATTTGAACGTATCGTACGTTACATCGGGGCGCGCTATGGTGTTATTCCGAGAGTGAAGCGCGTTCGGCGCGTCAGTCATCGATGCAGTTATGCCTCTGAGGTCACGAACCGCTAATGGCCTGACAGGCATAAATGGGTTAATGAGGTAACGCTTAAAAGCCACTATACTCTTTCAACCTCGTCGAAAATTGCATGCTGCGCGAGCGAGGAGGCTATAACTCAATTTTTGAAAAATTTGCGCGAGCGCTCGTCAACTTTTGACCGACTCAATCGGGCGCTGATTTAAAATTCCCGCGCGCCACCTCATTAAGCTGCGCGCGCGACCGCGCTCAAAGCAAGCATGTCAGTAATCTTTAAAAATACTTATTACAGCCCGAGTTGCAGCCTCTTTTTTTTTTGTGTTGCCGCAAATGATGGATAAGTAGCCGTGGACATATTTCATTCGTCGCAAGCTATAATTAACGACTTCTTTTTTTTTACGTAATGTTGAAATATTGATAAATATCAAATTACAGTGTCTGCTCACATTATTATTTTAAAGACATTTGATATCGAATGCTCCGGCATTATGTTTACTTATATAAACAAAGTCACGGAGGTGTAGTCGGTTTTTTCGTTTTCGATGCGCGCGTGCGGCATATATATACACTTTCGATTTTGTGATTTTATCATGGTAATAACAGGTGGCCACTCGTAAAATCAATCAAGCACATAAGTTTAATTATAACTTGCGCTTATTACTTTTTTTTATTATAATAACGAAAGAAAGCCTTCTTCTCAATAAAACAGTACTGTCAATCTTTTGCCAGTTCTTAGTTTGTTCTAATAGACTGCGTTAGTCATCATCAATTTCTTGTGCAATACAAGCGTTTTTAGCGCGCTTCGCGCTCCTCGAATCTTTTTTCAACTGATGTATCAAATGGTACAATATATAATGCTCTGTTTTTGCAGGTAAAAGACTGTTTTCTTTTTTTTTTAAATTCTCCGTTAATTTGAGCCATTCGATAGTCGAGATTTCACAAGACTTTTCAAAATAACTATAAAAATTGTTTTTGTGATTGTCACGCGCTGTCACGGTTAAATTTTCCACTCGAATCACGGAACTCGCGGGTATCCCTATTGATCCAAATGAAAATGTTTCATTCTTCTTATAGGCATCACTTTCCGATATTCAGACGTCCAATCTTCCGTAGGTTCGCCTAATTTTTTTTTTTGGCGCTTATTTACAAGAAATTATACTAACTATAGTATATTCAACCAAAGCTGGATAAGAAAATCAGAAGTATATAACGATATCAAGCCTTTTCGGTCGTCTTTTTCTATTTACTCTTCAATCGTTTATCCCAATTGTTAGAAAATGAGATAACTTTTTTCTTAAAGCGGAATATAAGGTTCCTTTTTGGAGGAATCGCTTTGGATGGTAGCGGCGCGGGGACGGTATGTGGTACCAAGTTCCACTTTGAAATCTGTCTCGGTACCAAATCAGGAGCAATTGCAGCGAAAACCCCTTCTTTCTGCGATTAAAAAACGCTGTTTTCAATAGTCCGCGTTCTTTTTTTTTTGGGCAAAGCATTTTCCCTTTTTCTTATTTCCTTTGTTCGCTTCATTTGTTTCTCAGCGCTTCGTTAAAAAAAAAGAAAATATATTAGCAATAGCGTTTTCAAGCTTCCGCCCCAACGCGCAATAAAACCATTCGCTGAATAAAAAGAAATCAAGCCCATTAATTGTCATTCACTCAGCCCAATAAAGCGGTGGTAATTTGCACTGGACACTGAAAGTAGAGTAGGCCTCTATGGGATGCAAAAAAAAAAAATGCACCGTGATATGTACCTCAGTGGTGGTGTAGAAACCATATCAAATTTCGGAAATTTCGATTTGTTAAATTACACGTTCACTTTCGTGTACTACATCTGATTTTATACTCAAGTTTGAAATCGAGCTTGAGCATGCTTCAATTTCTAGGACTCGCAATTAGTTTTTAAAAGAACACACACTATGCGTTCGCAAAAATAGATACATTCACATTTGGCCGTCACAAAAACAAGGACAGATAAGAATTTTGAATAAACTTGTCATTAATTTAAATACAAAAGACAACTCGATAATGAAAAGAGCCGTATAAATAGTTTGGCTTTATCAGCAGTCCGCCATCGGATTTAGAAGAGGTCAAGTTCGAGTACAAGACAATCACCATGCATATAATATAAACCGATTAACCATGTGAAGGCAAAGCTCTCGTAATCAATTTCCGGTAAGCGGGCACACGGCAAAGAAAGAAAAATTGCTATTTGGCATGGAGAGTGAGAAAGAGAAAAAAAAAGTACAGTGTCAGTCAAGCTGTCGAGGGCTGTGTGTTGGCCACACGTGCACTGCACAATGCTCGGCCGTCAGTCTCTTTGTTTATCTCTCGATTCGCGCGCAGCTCTCTCTCTCTCTTCTTTCTCGCTCGCGATATTGTTTAGCATCCGTGCACAGCACCACGAGTGAGAGAACGCCGAGTCACGGAAGGTCATCGTGACCATAGATCATCGTCCGCTCTTTCGCTCTTGCATACCGGTTTGAGGCTAGCGGCGGAATAAACTCGCGAATATTTGCAGATTGCCGCTCTCCGGCGCGCTCTCTCTCGCATCTGGAAATGACGAACGACTCCAAGCCGCAGACTCGATCGCACCTATTGCTATAAGGTAAATTCGCAGTAATTGACACTTGACCCCGCAGGCTGTTTCTTCTTTTTTTTCGCGATGTCAGCTGGGGGCCTCTCGTGTGCTTGCACACCCACCTTTCGCGATGCCATTTTTACTCACGAGCTCACCTTCTTCTTCTTATTCTTCTTCTTCGGCTGCTTCTTCTTCGTCGATGGTTCTTTCTTTCTTTCTTTTTTTTTTCTTTTCGTTCGAGACCGATAATTGCTCTGTTCCTCGCGCAAGCACACCGCGCTCCCTTGATGATTCTCTCGCGATCGATTACTTCTTCGGCTCTGTGGGTTTACTTCTCTGTTTGCTTTTTCAACGAGGTTCTGATTTGAAATGAAAAAAATTGGAAGGGTTGCTCTCGAAGGGCTTGGCTTGCTTTCTCTCTTTTTTTTCACTGCACCTTTCATCGGGAATCAAAGTTCTAATGACTAAAAGTTTTCTTTTCAAATCAAATAATCTTTACGTACAGCGTTTTTTTTTTCTTTTACGTTTGATGTATTGGAAATCTATTACTCAATGTGATACAGAGCACCGTAGACGTTTATTATTGATAACTTGATTTATATAGCTGGAAAGTGGTTAACGCAGAACAATTTTCAAGGTAAAAAATTCAATGACGAAATGATCAATAGTTTCGCGATATTGTTAACATTATCCTAAATACAGCAATTGAGCAGTATTGACGAAATAAAGTTAAATCAATCTCAATTCAACAACGCAGTCGATAAAGAGTTTCATTTCCGAAACGTCGCAGCGGAACACGTTTGCAAAAATATTGCATTGAACAAACAATAAAAACTCGTAGTACACGCATCATCGAGAAACGCCTGCCGTATAACAAACGGCAGAGCTTTAAAGTAGCCGCGCCGTTGGATATCCACTTAAAGCTTTTGCGACTGCCGTATGGTTGCGCTTGGCGCGAGCAACAAAAGATTAATTTGACGAAGGCAACGAGACGCACGCATGCACCGGTGACAAGTGTTGATTGGCCGGCTGATGGAAACTTAATAGAAACGCCCGCTCACTTCGAAAGTGGCCCTCGCTTATACCTACACTCCGTATACGACGACGACGATGAGAGTATTGTAAAGAGGTTGCCGGGAACGACGGCGGCGGCGGCGGCGCGACAACCTGTTGCTTGAGAAAAGTCAAGGCGCGCGTTCGTTCGCTTGCTTGCTCGCGGACAAAAGCGATTATTGAGACGCTTAACTCGCCCCTGAAGCAACCAGCCAGCCCTCCCCCTCTTCTCTTACTTCTTCTTCTTCTTCTTCTTCGATGTTGCTGCTGCTTGCTCCTGCTGTCTCGTCGTCGTCTGCGAAATTGCCTGCTTGCCTTTGCTTCTTTTTTAGGCGTGCTTATACGTCTACTCGAGTCTCATTTACCCCTCCCTTTTTTTTTTGCTTTCTTCGTTAATTCGCTTGGCACTTGATCTTTCATTCTTGTCGAACCGCCTGTTTCTGTTTGCTCGATTGTGTGTGTGCGTGTGTGTCGAGCTGGAATCGCACTTCAATTGTTTTCTCAAGGCCTGCAGCCGACAGTAAAAAGGCTAATATAAGCGTTACTGTAGTACGTGTTAACGTATTCGATGATTGTTTTTCTCCTCTTGATATTACTTTATAGTCTCTTATATATAGCTACAATACTGATACAATGTATAAATTCAATTTCTTTATAGCATTAGAAACTTTAATGTACTATTCAATAGTAGACTTTGCAAATGAGGTCAAGAAGTCTTCATCTTCACCAAAGTACTTCGTCTCTCTGGCTGAGAGGATTGAGATTTCCCAAGGGGAAAAAACTTCATTGAATGCTTGCAGAACTGAGTGAATGATAATCTATTCTACAGTATTAGTTGAAGTTACTTATACAAGTTAAATCTCGCATCGCAGTTAATATTGTTGAAATTAACATTCAGATGCTCTTATAGTCCACAACAGTTGTTCAACGAGACATTGCGCAAACCCAACATAAAAAAAAAAATACTATAACCTTCTAAGGATCAGTTTGAACAGCAGGTATATCAGCTTATAATGTACACACAAAAGCCGCATAGTGGACCTAATTTCGAAGTAGGTAAGCAGCGCAAACGGCAATTGTTTTGACTCGACACTTTCACTTGTACATCGTCACTTATTGTATCGCTACATTACAAGCTAATAATTGTACGATGAGTCGCCGTAATTTTCTCTTTCAATAGTCTCTTACAGCGCATTAATCGAATGGAAAGTACGCGCGCGCGTGTTTTGAGTAATTGAACACACCGCCTATTATTAATCGTCACGTCTTTCTCTTGCTTCTCTTATGTGTGTGCGTGTAACAGGCGCAGAGACGATTAGGTGATTATTCCCACTTGAGTTTTCGGGCTTGACACAGTCGAGTGCAATCTCGAGTGCCTGTCAAGAGCGCGCGCAAACGAGGGAGAGAGAGAGAGAGAGAGAACGAGCCAAAGTGTATAAGGTGTATGTATACTTGTCGCCGCGGCTAACTTCGTTCCCGAGCTAATTCTCAATTTGTCGTTTATTTCTCTACGTATACTTGCTGCTAATCTTCTCTGTAGGACTTGAAGACACTTAATTTTCATGATATATGTATCTATGCTTCAGCCAATAGTTACGTTTTATTTGGATACATTTTTCAATCGTATTTTTTTATCCATATTTTTTTAGAGTGCTTTCATTTACATATTTGGGCAAATACCATAGTTGTATGATGAAAAGAGGAAACGAGCCGTTTCCATGTAGATTTGTTTGTTTTTTTGCCGATTTAAATAAGCGAAAGCTTTTATTTAAATAAGCGAAGCAAACACACGACTTGTTAAACCGACATATATTTGCTGTTCCACGTATCAAAAATGCCATTCAATTGAAAAAAAAAAATCTGTGAAGAAAAAGCTTTCCATTCGATTGAAAAAAAGACCTGTAAATATAAAGCTTTATTTACGTTATTTTACATTTGGTACTTGCAAAGCTTCCGAATGTTTTTTTATCAATATCGATAAAGCACGAATTACATAAAATTTTTGAATTTATAACAATTATAAAAAAAATTTTTATGAAGAGTGTACCAATGAACTAACAAGAAAAGATTATAATTCAATCTACAGTTCGGGGAGAGAATCAAAGCTGGTAGAAATTCTGTGCAACGAAAAAAAAAATTTGACGATAATAACGCACTCCTGCAGTAGTATGCTAATGCATAATTAAGCAAAAAAAAGGCAGAGCTTTTCTCCTATCAACTCATCATGTATAGCCATTCATCAGATATAATATACTTTTCCACGGCTCGCTGCTAATTTTTAACCTCGACTCGCTTGGAAATCAATCATTATGTATCGCACAGGTAGTTGCGGCAAAAAAAAAAAGAAGAAGAAGTTTGTATATACGGACAATAGTCGCGCGCGTATTATTTAAGGTAATAACGTCGATACGTCGATAAATAGTTAATACGCGGTTGAAGCTCGCGAACAGATAGCAATCGCGCGAGCGCGTCGAGCGCCTCAAGTAGTAAAACATTAACTTATGGAAAATAAGATGAGTGCAGCGTGATAAAGTATATATCCACGGCGAATGTGTAATCTGGCGTCATTAGGAAAAACGCCCGAATCACGTTCCGCGAAAACGATTAACCAGCCTATCATTACCCCGATGTGTATGTGTGCGAATAGCGTGCCGCGGAGTATTTTCTTCTTTATTTTTTATTACGACGAGTCTCTCTCTCTCCTTCATTCTTCTTGAACAAACAGAGAGTTTACGTGCAAGAGGAAGAGTCGATGCGTTATTATTTTTTCCTTTTGCTCCGCTTTTCGACGATGCATTCCGTTACGATCGCTTCGGGGATTCCGTTAAGCCGTCCCGCGAGAGCGACGCGAATTTTTTTTTTTTATTTTCGCGCGCACCGTGCAGCCCCAATACAATGGACGATAAGTTTGCCTTCTTCGAGCGAAATATGGTTTTTTTTTTCTCTTTTCTTTTGCGGGGAACGATATCCGTAATATATTTGCTCGCGAACTGTACTTCTGCTATTGAATGTCGGAGAAGTTAGATTCTTCCGACTTTATTTTTTTTTTTTTTCAATTGTTCAATGCCTGAAGTACAATATAATTATATCATTGATGTGAATTGGAGCGTGGCAATATTTAAAATGAAAATGTAATTCAAACCTATACATAGAAATCTTGAATAGACTTTTTCATACTACTTTCAAAGAAATCTAACGAGCTCATTTAGAAGCTCCAATTCGAAAGTGCAAACAATTTTCAGATTCACTTTCAATTCATTCAAGCAAATTTCCATCAACGAGTATGAATATGTGCACCTCGAGTGGCAAAGTAGGATACGTTATGTTCGCGAAATTGCTTTTCCAAGTAGTTTGTTATTGACCTCGCACACTATATAACGACTGTTTAAGCAATAATATTTTCAGCTAGAGCTTTGCGGTAGCTTTCAATTAAATATTGTAAATATGTACGATTTTAATGTTCATCAAACTTGACGCGAGTTAGTTATTCACACAAGCTAAACGGGCGATGTTTGCTTCAAATGTCAATTTCCATGATGGATATAGTCTCGAGCGAAAGCGTTGAAGCTATTTTCCGTAAATGAATAAAATATTAGCGGATAAGCACGTCGTAAAACAAAGTTAGCCTCCTTTAAGCTACTCATCGAAATGCATAAGGTCGTAAGCAGTCCATAACAGGTAATCAGGTTTTCCTCTTCTCTCTCTCTCTCTCTCGCACGCGCGTAATATACTCCGTTCGCGCGATAGTTCACTTCATTAGCGCCGCGCGTTCGCTCGCCTCGTATAGGTTATCTCGTAAAAGCTGTATGCCTGGCAGTTTACACGTGCCTCTCGTTCGTCAATTGCTTTAAAGCTCTCGCGCCAAAAAGCAAACGAACAACTATTATACCTATACACCGACGGCGAGGCTAAAACTAATTAATAAGAGCTTCTATCTTGAACATATAATATTGATTCTTTAGATTTTCTTGGAATTGTATCTGCAAGAAAAATGGCTCTGACTGCCATCAGGATAAAGCTCCTTCGGGAGGCTCAAGTCAAATATCAAGTCTCTCTCTCTCTCTCTCTCACTCTCTCTGCTTCGTCTTTTCACTCGGTTATATGTGTGTCGTGGTTTAACGTGTACTGGGTGTATTCCGACTTTCCGACGAAGGAAATGAAGATTCTGGAGTTTCATTTTTTGGCGTGTCAAAAAATTTGCTGTGAAAGCTTTTTCTTCTTTTCGAGCATGAGCTGCTCGTAAAAAATTCTATTATTTTTTCAATTTTCTAAAATATAATTTTCCTTGACCCAGATTGGTGGTGAAACAGACGAAGGCAGACGCTAGAACTACATGAGATATTGTTTGACCTGGACGTCGATGGTGGATTATTCAGTAGAAGCTGATTTTTTAATACTATCAATTAATAATAAGTGAAATTTTCTATTATTATCAACCCAGACTTACTAAAGACTTGTTAAAAATGACATCTTGTTAGGAATCTGCAATAAACTCAGTAATGCGAAGAATTCAGATTATTGATTTAGTGCAATATTCGATTCATTATTATTAGAATTCAATTCAATTGATCCTTGACTTGAATTTTATCATGAAAATTAAACCATTAGTACTTCAATCATTAATTATTATGCCGCGAAAATGAGCTTCTTCCTTGACAATGCAGAAAAATTAATCTCGTCTCGTATGATTAATCATCTTCGATTTCTCCTGAAAATTTTGCGTCTTTCGGTTATCGAATTTATGCTCAGCTGATTGGTGAATAACTGTTACATTATAATTATTATATTAAAATTGTTATATATTGAAATTCTGATGAAGCTATAATAAACTACATTTCGCTTCGTAGTCCGGCTAACTGAAAAGAAAGTTTCTTCGGTTTGAAGAGTAGAGTACTAGTATATATAGATAAAAAAAAGTTTTAACTTTAGAAAACAGAAACGCTCATTTTCAAAACCAGATTATTTTATCAACTCTTAATTAAAACCGTCAGTTCAGTTCTACCTTGAATGCGTAATGACCTAATTCAAGTTCAGTCTCTCATTTTCAACATACAAAAAAATATGCGAAAAGAAATTTTTTTTTTACATAAAAATTTCAAAATGAATTTGCTTCTTATAGAAAAAAAATGCAAACCACTGAAGCATACCCTATATATAAAGCCTTGGAATGCAGGTACTTTGAGATTCGAAAAGAAGGCTTTTGCCGCAGCAGAATTTCGGAGCACCCAGTACATACATCGTAATCTGAAGGCGCAGCATATAAGCCAGGCACTCTTTGAATCCTGTCGAGAAGAGTACACACACACACACACACATGCACTCTTCACTCTCTTGACGTCACGCATCACATATGTACCTATACCTACCTATATGTATGCAACTCCCTCTCTCGCCGAGGCCTAATGCTCCAAACTGAAAATTGCCACTCAAAGTTGGCGCGTTTTACGCTCTCGGGCGCGTTCGGGTTAGTAAAGGTTATCTCTTTCCGCTTTCCGCTCGCGGCAAGTAGAGAGAATTTGATCAAGAGAGTGCAGGCAGCGTTAGTTTCGAGGGTACATACAAACCGCGAGCGAGAGAGAGAGGATATCTGATTACCGCGGGTTTGCAAGCGCGAGCAACGCAGAGAAGAAAAAAAAAAGAGAGACAGAACCAAGTGTATACCACTGCCACGGCTAAATGGCTGGAAAAGCATCGACGAGAGAGGGTAGCGCGGACATGTGATACCGATCCATTGTGTGTAATCGAGCAGAGGCTTCTTCTTCTTCTTCTTTTCTTCTCTTTCCTCTCTATTTTTTTTTTTTGCTTCTCTTCTCTCTCCTTTTGGTTTGTTCGCTGATCGATAGATTCGGTCATTGCCGTCAGATATGTTTGCCACCGTGAATCCCTCTGCCTTTGTTTGCCGTCATTGGATCAGTCCGCCGCAATTATTTTCTCTTTTCCCCGCTCTCTTGCTCTCTGCTCTGCGTACGCGTACGGTGTTTGTTTACACACCGCGGTGACAAATCAATGGTAGAGAGAAAAAAATATATTTTCTCTCTCTTTTTTTTCGCGATTGGGTGTATTTACTTTCGGTGAATTAAAATAATTGCCGATCTCCATTGGATAAAAGAGGACGGTGCGGGTGGAAGTGGAACAAGGCAAAATCAAAGTTGTGAGAGAGAGAGAGCTAGAATTCCATCAAGGCAGATGTAGGCTGCGCGATTTCTACTGCTGCTGCCCACGAATCAATTTTCCAGCACGAGCTGCTATATAGATGATTTCGTTTCATTATTCGTGGGTATCGTGATTTCACTGTCCAGCAATCATTGTTCAATTATCGAAGGGAAGAAATATACTTTCGAGGAAGAAAAAAAAATTGTGTCTGCCTCGCGTTGTGTTCCCATCATTGTTTCAGATTTTATCGATATACTTATACGGTTACGGCATTATACTTGATCCACATGTTGATAGTTTTTATTGCTTGCGTGATGATGCATCGGATAATGTTCTAATAATTATATCAACATATTGTACAACAGATATATTATTTTTACATTAATAATACCATGTAGATTATATAAATAGCTTTTAGAGAATAAAGATTATTAAAAACATCATTCGCTTTTCCATTTCGTAGTTAGGAAAGGTAAATAAATGTTATTTACCATGTTCCAATAATAGTTTCAAACCCCTCGAGCAATAATTATATCAACATTGTACTACATATACATTATTTTTCTATTAATAATACCATGCAGCTTATATAAATAGCTTTTAGAATACAAAAATTATTAGAAACATCATTCGCTTTTCCATTTCGTAGTTAGAAAACATAAATAAATGTTATTTACCATATTCTAATATAGTTTAAAACCCCGAGAAAGCAATAAGTTAATGGATTTGTTAAAATGTAAAAAAAAAAAATACAAAAATAAAATATCAAAACAACCAATCCCATCGCTAAAAGTAAATAGACCCTATATACATTTCGAAATCGAGGCAGTTATATTATGCACCCCAAAACTATTTAGTTGGCTGCGTATTTAAAATAGTCGAACGCGAATGCGTTAGAATCAGCATAAATAAATAGCTTTTTTTTTCCCCCGTATTACGGAAATCCTACTTAATACCGCACGAAAAAAAAATAAAGAAAAAAACGTTGGCTCGCTCGGAATCTATAATCAAAAGTCCGCATCGATGGCAAAGTCCCCATGCGGCACACGGCGCGTCGTGCGCCAATAGTCAGAAATCACAGTTCCACGCCGGGCGAAAGCTCTGCGGCGGAAGGAAAAAAATCGAATTACCAACATTCTTTAAAAGCAGCTCCACGAAAAAAAAAAAGCTCAACCAAACGAAGATAGAGAAATAAAATAGTCGGGCAGGTTGCCAGTGTAGAAGAAGGGCTTAGCCTTCCGAATTGGTACGCGTACGTGTATGTGTGTCTGTGAGAGTTCGAAGCTTTCAGGCAAAATTGCGAATAAAGTCGCGCTAGTAGTATATGCGCCCATGCTCGGCGGCAAAGTTTAATGAAATGCACGTGTGTGCGCGCGCGCGCTTGCGCTTGGGCGGCAAAATTTGAATTTCCAATCCGCGAAATTCCATTTCTCTCTCTCTCCCTCGCACTCTCGTGTGTTTTGGGGGGTGGTGGATATTTACGCAAACCCGTTTACAAATTCGAAACCGCGTTATGTCGTGCACAATGGAGAGGGAAACCATACACAGTCAGTGAGAGAGAGAAGCCTGAGGGCCAATCAAATCCCAACAATTATCGAAGCCGCGAGTGCCCGATCCAGTTTGTACTGTACGTCGAGGCAATTGCATTATTAAAATCTAATCTGCGCCCCGCCGCCGCCGCCGACGCTGCTCGCTCGCGTTCAGAAGGTATATATACACACAGTGCAGCATACATATAGTCCTGCAGGCAACGTTATACCCTCTCTCGGCCCATTGTTTTCGTCGAGGTAAAAAGGCCAACGCCTGAGGCTTGCCCGACACACACACACAACGCAACATGGCTATATAGCTACTATACTGCCTACAAAGGGCCACCACGCTAACCCACGATATTGGCCTTATCGTTTATTCAGCGGACTCTCGCTCTCCGGACTTACGACTGTGTGTGTGTGTGTTTCGCACGCGCGGGCGCACACACAGTTGGATTATTACGGCTGCCAAGGGATTCTCTAACTTCCGGGATGACGTTTCTGGCCTGCCATGCCTATACAAGAAGTGCTTTTTTTTCTTTTTTTTTTTTTGACGTTTCGGCGTGGCTTTTGAAATTCGATGTTCGTTTGACGCCAGTGCTTGTACGTGTACGTATATATGCGTGTGGTCGGCGGCTAAATGTGGTGGGAAATGTTGTTTTTGGAAGGATATGCTACTTAAGCTGACAAAGTCGGATGTGACTAATGTATAATATCTTCTAAACTTACAGAACTATCAGTTCGATCAAAGTTGTAAAAAAAATTTTAACTATCTTTTACACATACCAGTAGTCGAAAATAAAAAAAAAAGAAAATTTGTTTAATTATTCATACGACGAGTTTTCTAATTAAATTTATCGAGTGGACAAGGTTCATTAGAGAAAGAGAGAGAGAGGAAAAAAATCAAGATCGTAAACAAGCGAGAGGACACGAAAAAGACACCGCCAGTGGCTACACGCAGCTGGGAAAATCTATGTTTTGGAAGCCTCCGCGGCAGACGGCAGCGAAGATTGATTCACGCTTAGGCATGTTTTGGGCCACGCTGTTTTTCCGGCCGGCATGCGCGCACACACACACAACAGCCCTAATGAGGCACACCTGACGCGAGCGACCGCGTGCGCGCGCCACTTCAAAAGAAATCTGGCGCTGATTAGTGGCGCTCTTTTTCGATTTCAAATATTCATCTTTTTTTTTTTGTTCTTTTAGGGGGAATAAGGTCGACTTCGTACGTTTTTTTTTCTCGGTATACGGTGGAGAAAAGTTTTCTTCGTGGGTCAACGGTTATTTTCTTGAGTTTGAGAGACAGAGCGAATTGGGTCGAATTCGAATTCGATTTGAAGCGCGTTATAGAATAGAAAGAGGAGAAAAATTCAGAATTACTTTTGGATATCACTGGGAAAAAAAAGAATTGGATCTTCGGTTTGTAAATTAAATTGATCAATTTGCTGAATATTTCAAACGTCAAAGATATCAACAGTGTGGATTTGCATAAAACAGTGCTTGAATAAGTTATCAATTGGAACGTTGAATCTACAAGTATAATTAAATCATGTTTAAAAAAAAAAATAAAAAAATTAACAGAATTGGCTATAAATTCTTTCATTCGGACAAACCCAAAAATTTCCAAAATAAATTTCGAATTTACCAGTACGATATACAGTCATAACCGTCGTGCAAAGTACCACATATATTCACAAGTATGAAATTATATTTCACGCCAGCACGCATCAAAGCCGTAACGGTGCGTTCACCCCACACAAGTTAATTTGAAAATGCGTTGATATAGTCACCATATACATATACGCACATATATACACGAGTCGAACTTAACATTCGGCAGGTCAATTTATTTTTATTAGTCACATGGTTTATGATTTGATTGACGTGATCAACGCGATAACATCGTTCGCACACACACACGGTGCGGAAACATTAACCGTAATTATTTTGCCTCCCCTTTCCCTTTCTTTTTTTTCTATGGACAATAAAAACTGCTTAGACAGCAAAAGCTCGTTGAAATCATGTTGGCTGCGGTCTGTGTTTAGGCGCAATTAGCATAAAAATGTTATATTTATACAAGACAACTCGCACACATAGATGAAAAAAAATCGTATATCGAGACAACTTCCTGCATTTATATAATATATCCCTTCAGCTTTTCGAAGCGAGTATAGGCCGGAAGTTAGGAATCTAGTTTCGCGTCGCGCTTGACTGAGGGGGTTTTTAGAAGCGCGTATATACTACAATAACAAAAGGGGTCGCGCTAAGCAAAAGCAAGCCTCCAAAGACGTTATATATAATGTTGCGTATATAATGTGTCGCCGACGACGACGACTATGTACGTCCGTGCGCCCTTCCCCCTTTTATATATATAGTACACCTTATTTTTTCCAAGCACGTTTTACAAATAGGTATAGACGAGTGTACAACATTTTAAGCAACTCTGTCAGATACATGCACGCCCGTATATATGTGTAGGGACTACCGTCGCTGAAAAATTTATTTTGACTTAGCCCTGATTGATTGGCCTTTCGACGATGATTACGATGACAAATCTCGGAGAAAGGGCTGTAATAATAATAATTCGTAGATATGCTGTATGGGATTGCTTTGAATTTCGATTGAGAGGAAAAAAATGTTACACTGGATTTATTGTGTTTGAAAGCTCTCGGTGTGTATAATATGTGTTGTGGGGACTATCGCTATTCATTCGCTTATAACTTTTCACACGGATAACTCTGCTCTCTTTGTCACGAGATATTATTCATTTTAGTGTGATGGTGGTATACTCGAATGGGACAAGTTGATATAGACTTTTTCTTCACTTATTACTAGTATGTAAATGAAATGATTGATCGATAATTTACTCTATTTTCAGGAATCTTCTCAAGAATCGTTGAAAAAGAAAAAAAAAGAATATTTCATTACTTAACAGCCCTCATAAAACACTGTATACTCTT
This sequence comes from Galeopsomyia nigrocyanea, assembly GCA_035047105.1. Taxonomy (NCBI): domain Eukaryota; kingdom Metazoa; phylum Arthropoda; class Insecta; order Hymenoptera; family Eulophidae; genus Galeopsomyia; species Galeopsomyia nigrocyanea. The sequence continues at coordinate 23,669 of JAWWMK010050542.1, read as the reverse complement.
TTTATCAATGTTAATAGAGGAGATACAACGTTTTCTTTTTTCTCGACCGCCTCGAAAACTCGCAAATCAAATGCAAACAAGCCAATAAAAAAAAGACCCCAGCGAATCTCTTCCATGCACATATTGCGAGCTCCGTTCCTAAATAGTGCACACATACGCGTATGGAGATAACGCGCATATAACGTTATTTGCCGAGCGTTTAAGCTTTAGCCGCGCTAAAAAAAAGGAAGTTTCGCATATAAAAGTCAAAGCGAAAGGCAAAGTTTTACAACTGCACACGCGGCGTCCTCTCTATCTCTCTCAAAAACTGACGGAAACGACATCAGCAAACATACACACACTCTCGGCGTAAAAAAAAAAAACGAAATTAACAGCACGTGCGAAACACTCGAGCACATAAACAGATCCGACGTTCTCTTTTTTACACCTCTCGCGCGCAAATATTTATTCCCCCGGCCCGACGTCATTAGTGCGGCCACAGAGTATATAAACGAAAAAAAAAAAGGTGGAATGTGCCACGGCGATTGGAAAAGTTTATATCGCTCGTGTGTGTGTGTATAATACTGGTCGAAGAGCAGCTGTGCACATCATAATACTATAATCCCGACTCGCGCCGGTAATTTACGATTTTGAGTGGACTTGTCAGCGCGATCGAGAGCCACATGGCGCTCGTGCCCGCGGAATATTACTAAAAGCCGAGTCGGAGCCGACGCGCCTTAAAAAATAAAATATAAAAGGAAGGGAAAAGCTTTAGGGTGGGCGGCTATTTTATTTTCTCCGCGTTGCCGAAAACGAAAGGCCAAAAACTATCAAAGGGGTGGAGCACACCAACCTTTCCCTTTTTCTTTTCTTTTCGTCTTCTTCTCCGTCTGCTGTTGCTGCCTGCTACGTGCTGCCGCCGCTGAGACTTTAAACGGCCGAGACAGCGCGAGGAGTGATGCGCCTTTGTGGAGGCGTCTGACAATTCATTAAGCCGATTGCAAGAGTTGCTAGCCTTTTTTTTCACTCTCTCTCTCTCTCTCTTCTTCTGGCTTTCTTGGAATCTTTTGCGCACTCAAAGAGGCGAAAATTACTTGGAGAGAGAGAGAGAAAGAGAAGCGCCATGCTGGATGAATTATTTATGTCGATGTGATGCTGCTGCTCCCCGCCACGTTGCTCTTTAGGCTAAATGCAACCTCGTAAATTTTCAATGATGCTTTTCCATATAAAAGCTTGTTTACAATGCCGGAGAATATATCTCGTGTTCGTCGCTTTTTTTTTTCTCTTTCCCGTTTGAATATTTTACAATTTCGAGTAAGTAGTTACTCTCACTCTCTTTTCTTTCTCTCTCTCTCTGAGCAGCGCTTAGCTGAATTATCTCATACATAGCTGAGAGCGTCGCGCAGACGTTTGTGTTTGTTTTTTTTTCCTTTCGCACCAGAGAAGAATTGAAATAAGTCTATTTTTTGAAAATGAAAAATGACGATTTTAGGGTGAATAATCGCAAGAGAGTGCCACGGCGGCGTCTGTCTGATATTTCGAGAGGCTTTTCTCTCAAACGTCAACCAAAAGAGAAAAAAAAAAGTCAACCAAATTATTCAATTTAAGAGCGCGCGCGCGACACTGAAGTTTTCATTTATATACACTTATAGTACACTCAGGGGTTGAGAAATTTGGTCCTCGATCTAACAAATCGACTGTCACCCTATATACTATGTACCGTGAGCCGCCACTTTAAATCGTTGCGCTATACTATAAGCTATATTTACCACGCTCGCTATGTCCTTGACACTTTGGAGATATTTGTCAATCTGATTTCCCGTGTCTCCGAGAAGTTTAATGACGCTATCTCGCCTGAATAATGGCGTGTGAACAATTTCACGGCGCGACGGGCTAAAATTAAGAGGAATTTTCATTTCCGTCAGAGATTATACATAGAAACGTGTGATTATAAATCAATTTTCCAAAAGCTTAAAATTGGAGAGTTTTGTAATACTGGAGTACAGTCTCTCTCTCTCGAGTAGGTAATCATTAACCTTAACTTTGAAAATGAAATTGCAGCTCCGCGAGCGAGTAGGTCCTGCACGCAACGGCGCTCACGAATTTCTTATCGAAGTGTGCATGTGTGTGTAATGCCGAAAAGTTTAATCCACGAAACGTCAATCTATCTCCCTCTCTCGTCGTTTGCGCTGTGTGTGCTTTGACGTGGGCCGGCACGGCCAATTTCGATCATCATCCTCCTCCTCTTTTGCTCAGGCAGTTTCGACAGGTCGAAAAATCATAATCGCTCGCGCTCGCAAACGAGCCACTCTCGCGCGGGGCATCTCTTTTCCATCAGCTGTTGCTGCCCGAGAGAGTAGCATACGGTTCGAAAATGGGCAGGCGGAGTCGCGGCCGGGAAAACAGATCGAGGATAGCGGTATGTATATAACTTTTGAAACTGACACTTTTTTTTTTCATTGTTGCTCACGAGAGAGATGACGGAGTGCCTTCTTCTTCATATATATTTTTTTTGTTATTAATGATTCCATTATGGGAGTATAGATATGCGCAGCCCAGTTTATAATTTATAGAGATGGGAGGGGATGTAGGCGTGTACGGGCGCAAGTGCAGCAGCCTTCTTTTCTTTTTTTTTTTTTTGCATTTTGATTTTTCAAACGCGTATTGCTCTTATGAATAGTCATACGATTAACGAACCATCTTGACTGCCGACCAGCATTCATTTCCTTATATCCATTTCTCTCTCTATCTTCTTTTTTTTTCTCTCTCTCTCTTTTAACGACGCAACGATTGCGATCATAATTCTACGTCTGTTTAATGTAAGCGACTCGCGCTCGGTGAGAACGTACGGCATGCGATAATCGGTTATGTTTTTAATGCGTTCACATGAGCGATGCTGCGTGTACGACTTTTCCGTTCGACATTGGAATTTTGAATTGTTTTTTTTAGAAAACCTACAGTTGAATTAATAGATAATTGAAGTGTTAAACGTGGATAATTGTTTCGATAAAATTTAGCTTTTTTTACAAGTTTATATGTTGTTATTCGAATATTTATCTATTAACGGCATATAATTGATAATTGTAGATTGACATTTATTTTTTGACAAACAGATTAATGAAACTATAGATCAAAGAGTTCAAGTTTTAAGCTATACTTCATTGTGAACAGCAACAATGCGCCATTTATCACGTTACTAGTTTGATAATTTTGGTTACGTTATGGAACTCCATCTGTAATTAAAATTATGAATTTAAAATAGTTCACGAAATCAAAGTAAGTTTCTTGCCTATACGCACAATCCGCGTAACTCATCGATGAATTTTTTTTACAAACTAATATCTATAAAATTCAGTCTTTCGCAATTCATGTGCTTATCCTGCTAAATTTAATCGATCTCCCTATACGAGAAATGTCACATACATGTGCATTCGAATCATAGATACATTTGTTATTTTATCATGATCGCAGCTCTCATTTGTTATTTTTGTCAGTCTTTAACCTACCATCCATATGTACTAACACACCCTATCAATTGTATTTTTTATCGAGTTTATTATTAAATTTCTTTGTTTTGTATAAAATAGTCTTTATTAATTAATTTTCTTCACACACAAAACCACAATCGACCACGGCGTAACGTGCAACCCGAAGAGACGGTTAATCATCAGCCAAGCCACCCCCACACACAAGCTAATAAACAAAACGAAAAAAAAAAAGTACGCGCAAAGAGAAAGATCCATCGACAAGTATAAAGGAGCAGCAGCAGTCTTGCACGTGTCGAGGTGAGTTAGGCGTCACATTGATGCGTGCAGTATATACGTGCGTGTGTGTATACGTCGAGACGGGAGAGTTAATAAGCGGGCAGCGAGCACAAGGCCTCATAGCATGACTGCCTATACACATACTCGAGCCAGTGATTCGGAACGCGAGCGCGCATTCGCGTACCTGCCCCAGGGAATTTATCGTCGCGAATTCGCTGACAGTCTGTGTGTGTGTGTGGGATAGTTTCGTGAGTGCGCTTCGACAGTATGCAATTAATCCATCCGGACGCGCGCGCGCATCCTTCTCTCTCTCTCTCTCTCTCTCTTTAACTTTCACTGCACTATATAACTCTACGCGCTTGGTCTGCTGGCATATGTTTGTTTTAGCCCTTTGCGCCGGTTGGTTTTATATCGGAAAGCATAACTTGCCGATGACCGGTGATTAAACGGTAGGCCAGTTAACTTTGATGCACCAAGCCACAACGATGTTTACTTTGCAGAGAACGTAGCTTTGCGTGTGTGTGTGTACTCTATATGACTGTTATTAACGTATACGCGCGATTGACGCGCTCGAACGATGCGCGTTTGCTCTCCCTCTCTCTCTCTCGCACTGACGATGATTGATTGAAATTGCCATGAGGGGGGGATGTTTTACTTTGAAGTTCGCCTACTGCGCGATTTTCGACGTCCCTCTTTCTCTCTCTATCTATCGTCAAGCGCGCATATTTCTCTATTCGTTTTTCGATTGCGGCCCAGACACTTTGATATACATTCCTTCCGTCAATATTACGTACACACACACTTATATCCGACGGCCAAATTATACTCGTTTACGAATGAAAAAAAAAGAAGCCAAAGTGGAAGCATGATAGGCGAAAAATACACGTATTAGCATAGAAGAGAGAGAGAGAGAGAGAGAGAAAATGAGCGTAGCCAAACCGTTAACTAAGGCTTAAGTACGTTCCTGTTGGGGGAATCGTCGGCGCGTTCCATATATAATTACAGACTTATACACGTCAAAGACGCTGACTTTCGTCTCTATATATAGTATATATGCGCGAAAGTGCCTAATTATCCGAACAGCGTGTACGACAGGTAGTCTTATCGTGCGAGGGAGAGAGAACCAAAAAAAAAAACAATGCTTAGCGGGGGCTATAACGAGTCGAGCGTTTTTCCGCGGGAATATCGTAGGAAAAGAAGGAGGAAAAAAAAAAGAAAGGTCCGACCTAATCAATGATCGCGGGCGGAAAAGTGGCGGCGTTGGCCCTGTAATTAGAGACGTCCTTTGGGTGAGTAGTAAGAAAGCCCTCCTTTTTGGAATGACAAGCGCCGAGGCGGGGCCGTTCGGTGTATTTTTGGCTATACCTACTATAACCCATAGGCGGAGAAGACGAAGCATCTGGCTTTTACTATACGAATGTTTCTTAGAGAGGCACATATGTGCTACGAGAGAGAATGAGAGGAGAAGGAAGAAGAAAAAGAAGAAAAAAAAAAGCTGTTAACGAGGACCGCAAGGTCTCGAGCAACATGCCGCACGAGAACCACCATCGCGACGACGCTGGTGTATAACACTTGGTGGATACTTTTTCGAGAAGCGCGCTCTCTCTCTCTCTCTCTCTCCCTCGTGTCGTGCCCCTTATCGGTACGCCCGCCAAGCACGAGCGCGATTCGCGTGATTTTCACTCTTTTGTTAACCCCAACGATCGCCATCACGGAAGTACCTCCTCTCCCTCCTCCCTCTTTCGACAACCTCTCGTTCAGAATTTTCGTCGTTGAAATTTTTCTTCTTGTTTTTGCGATATACTCGTCGACCGAACGCTTTTGAGATGTATGATTGAATTTCTTCTTTTCTTTTTCTTTTTTGACGTTGTTTCAACGACTTTACGGGCTTTTGTTTGAACGTTCGAACTTTTTCACGTTGGCGACGAGAGTTGATTTTTTTTTATTGACATTTTATTTTTGGATGAATCAGTGGAGCGTGGATAATATTTTTCTTTAAGTCTTCTTCTTGAAAAAAGTCGGCAATCTTCTTATTTCCGGGATTCGAGTTTGAGAGACTTTTCTGTTTCTATACTGTGCTAGATGGAAATATACGATTTTATTCGGACAGATTTGAAAACTACTTGAGCCAAATCCGATCAACTCGAATAATTTATTGTATGGAATTCATTATAGTCCTGCGCATTTTTATAATGTACGAAATTTTTTAGATTCACAAAAATGTATAAACTATATCATATTGTCAATTATTTCCTTCGTGTAATACAGAAACTTTTTACAAAATATTCATCGATTAAAATTGACAAATTTAAAAACTATGCGTAAACATTCCATCTCTCATCAGGACGAGCGGATGCTCAGAAAAGTTAATTATGTTAAAAGCGTACTCTACATCATCGCGCGAAAGCTCGAGCGAAAGATACTGCTATATATTTCAAAATCTTTGTCGAGCACGCAACTATACACTCCATATAATAGAAGCGCAACTTGTTTGGATGCTGCAACAGATTTTATCGTAATTAAAATAATGTTATGAAAATTAATTAGAGGCCTCTCTCATGCGCGAAGATACATTCAATTTCAGCTGATGAATTAACCATTGCTTTGCAACCAAGGCGTTACAAATTAGCTAATGTAGCATACCTGTGGATATATATTATAATTAAATGTAACTTTCTTTTCTCACTGACAGTTAGTAGAAAAAAAACGGATCTTTTTTTGCAAACTAATAACTCCTGCTTTTTATGCAACAATCTAGGAGATAAAAAATAAGGAAGGATATCTGGTAACCAAAAAAAAAACTATATTCCCGCGTGTTTCGTGAAATCGGAGAGTGTGACAGGCAGGCCTATTAAACGACGATGATGATCTGTCGCGTGGGAATAATGACGGGTTATTGACCCGCTGCTATATCCATGTAGCGTGCGTAATTTAACTTTCTAATGCAACGTGCCGATGCTCCCGTATATTTATTGCGTTGATATTTTTCAACAAGCTTCCTACCATACTTCTCTCGATATAATTTATCGTTCCTCCGCGCAGCGCAGCAGCACGTCTCGCGGATGAAATCTCTAATGCGGAAAAAGCGACAGTTTATTATTCTCTTTTGCACGACTTTTTTTTTCTTCTTCAGCACTATCGCTCCATTAGTAATCGGAGTAATTTATCGATCGACCCTTCATTTCCTTTTTTTTTTTTTGTTTCTTTATTACACTTTCCATTCGCATAAACGCACGCGATGATTAAGCGGTTATGTGCTATTAATTATGAAAATTATCTGATACCAGGCGTTTACGACTCTCGTAAGTTTTCTAAATTTTTCACTTTAAGTACGCGAATTCCATTTGGACTTTTTCCTCTACATAATTAATTTTTTTTTACAATTTATAAAGAGATGATGATGCCTCTTGAATTTCAGATCGTTATAGCATTTCGCTCAAATTTAATTATCTCATTTGCAAAAAAAGAAAGCATCAAATAATTACTCCGCTTCGTATTAATGAACAATTTCAGTGAACTCTTTTTATCCTCTTTGCTAAAGTTCGCCGCAGTTAATTAGTTCTAACCAGCCATAATCGTCCAATCAATACATCTCACAAATAATACGTTCGAATATTTTTTTCCTCCTCTCTCTCTCTCTCTCTCTCATCAAACCCCAAACTGATTCAATTACCGACAATTCCATCGCGTCGCCATAAGAAAAAAAGAAACCGAAACAAACAAGCAAAGTATTTCGATTTTCGAAGTGGCATTATCAGGCCAGCCTAATTAATCACATTCTGGCTGAGCAAGAAGAAGAAGAAGAGAAAAGAAGGTCAGAAGGCAAAAAAAGAAGTTTTATATACCTATATCAGTATATAGCGGGCATACTTACACGCGCGATAAATACCAAGACGATTTTTGCCATACGGTATATAAAAGTAATTACGGGCGCCGAATCGGACTAATTGCCCACAGCCCCCTTGTAACGAGACAAAAGGCAAGAGTGAGGTGTGCATATATATAGAATCAAGCTAACAAGTGCAGGGCGTTAAAAGCTACGTGAGAGTATCAACCGGCTAATACGTTGGGGCGCTTTCTCTCTCTCTCTCTCTCTCTCTCTCTCTCTCTCTCTCTCTCTCTCTCTCTCTCTCTTGAGGAATGATTTAGTAAGGGCACTAAATCCCTGATAGGATATAGCAGCGTCCAATGAATATATCTCCCTCTTGCCTACGGGTCAAGCTATATATATGTGTGTGTGTGTGCGTGGACATTTGTATCGGGGAAACACCATATGTGACGCTTGATTAAGGGCACGCGTGATTTCTATGTTATTTATGGCTTTTCCCCGAGCATCAAGCTCACTCTCGCTCTCTCTCTCTCTCTCTCTCTCTCTCTCTCTCTCTCTCGACTTTTTCTATTATTCAAACGCTTTTCCGATGCTCTATCTCGCTGGATATATGGTGTATAATTGATTGTTTTTTCTGCAGCTTTGTAATGTTTGATGATGATGTTTATTCCGCTGTGGAATGGTTCGAGGAAATTATTCATTTTCGAATGAGATTTTTTTTTCGATAACATTTTTTGTTAATACAATGTATGTTAAAAAATATTTGAAATAAACGAATGATGCGCCAAAAGAAATATTTCAAAATCAATTCAACTTGATATATAAAATTTTATCACACAATCGACAATGATAATACGCGCGAGATTTATCACCGCGAGAAGAATGTTTCGATAGCACTTTACTTTTCAGCCCGAACTCTATCGTCAGCTACTGGAAACATAAACTATAAATCACGACAATCATTTATTCAATACACTCACTATACTAAAATAGTTCACGCAATAATCGAAGAAATCAAAAATAATAACGACCGAAAAAAAAGAGAAAAATTTAAATACCAATAATCGTGGTATATGAGCAACAAGCCCGTGATCCCAAGAAGGCAGCAGCAATGAGCATCTATCAAACGAGATATACACAGACATATGCAGACACACCAGCGCGCTCGCAACATTTCCCACCTCATTTTTCCGCAAGTGCTATACGGGGGAAGATAAACAGCGCTCTCGTAGAAAACATTCAATGAGCGTAGTCTGCGAAGAAGAAGAGTGTATATATACACGCGAGAGTCACTTTCATTCAAGTGGTAATGTATGTATACATTTGCACGTGTATATACGTACGCTCGGGGGCAAGGATAAGTACGTGATAACGCGGGCTCGCGAGCGTAATACGCCCGTTAAGACACCACGCGGCAGAGAGTGAGAGCGTGACCGACGTCGTCATATATATATACCCTGCACTATCGCGCACGTAGAACGTCTATATGTATATCTAATAGAGTTGACGCGAATTGACTTGTATAGATTCGTCGATAGATTCGAGATGTTTAACAAACGAGAAGAATAGTGCAGAAAATTAATAAATTTCCTCAGCTGAACTGCAGTTATATACGGTTAATTTTTCAGAGATTGCGCGCGAGCGCGTGTATTCACGACGTCGGATTAGGAGTATCAAAATTAATACGCGAGATTAGTCTTTCCTTCTGAGAAGGTAATCCCATGCCAAGACAAATAAGCTCCCTTAGCGTATAGTCTCTCTTTTTTCTTCTTTTTTTCCCTCCCTTTCGTTCGTCTGTACCGGAAAAGCGGAACGTGTACAGCACCTGAAAAGAATGAGAAACAAAAAAAAAAAAAGAATCTTAGAGCCTAATCGATCACGCTGAGCTTTTACGTATTTTTAGAAAGCTATTACCGGAAAAACGACGTTTCGCGCGGGGATTATAGTCGTGGAGGGCCTCGTTAACAATTGAGAGTGGGTGTCAGAAACTAAACTGACTTGACTGACTGCGTCAGCCGCGTCAATCGTACTATATACGTGCGGCTGTATGATGTATGTACTGGCTGTTTAGATCGACGTGTGTGTGTGTGTGTGTGTGTGTGTGTGTGTGTGTGTGTGTGTGTGTGTGTGTGTGTGTGTGTGTGCATTTGAACGCCCCTTTGAGCTGCCGATTACGCGTGATTATGTGTGATTTGTTATTTATAAGACATAACGTGCGAGCGTGTTCTCTGCGTATATCTCAATATTGCATATACGTGCTGAATTTAATGGATGGTGATATATTATGGATGGATTGATGATGGTGTTAATGAGCTTCGTTTCGAAATGTCAGAATTGTTTGTGCATAGTAAAACGTTGCTGTTATAGAGGTTTATTGCCTACTAAAAGCTCGTACAGATAAATTTCACGTGAATGAAAATTTTATCAAGTGTGTCATTTCTTATACTTTGACAGTTTATGTGTTTGCGATAAGGTTGTAGCAAAGTAGATTTGTAGTGGCGAACGAAACAATGGACAGATAATAATAATAGAATTGGGAATGAATGTCTAAATATTGGTTTGACAGTTGATTGATAGCGTTATTCTTTTCTGATTGATATGCTTAAAATTTTATAAATTAAAATAGATTAAATAATTAATTTAAACTTCTATGGTTTGGAAACAGAATACATGTAAAATTCAGTTGCAGAAATTATTATTTGATAAAGAGTACATATGTTCTCTGCTAAATGGATAATTTTGATATGTGACTCATATGTCAACACTTTTGATTTAATACAGTTGGAATATTTATACATTTAAATGAATTTTAAATAATTAATCGAAAGTTCTTTGATACGAGAATGAAATACATCATAAATTCAGTTATTAAACAATCATTAATTTGAAAAAGATTATAACTTCACTTTTTGAAAATCCAATAATACAATGTAGCTCATATGTTACATTTTTTTAATCAACCTTATTTTATCATTTTTAATCCAAAAATTTTCTCTTCGCATGTACAACGAATTCCACGAAAAATCCATTATTTCATACTCGGCAGCATTCGTTACTCATTAAAAGTAACAGAGAAAGAGAGAAAGAGAGTAAAAAAAAAAAAGAGGAGGAGGACACGCTCCCGAAACCACAGAAAGAGAGAGGAAATTCAACATTTTTTTAACAGCCATTAACACACCACTGCCGAGGCATTTATCAGCGAAGCAACGAAATTCGATCCCGTGAACGAACATCGAGGGGTAAAATTGATCGTTAGAAGTTTTCGGAACTCATCCCTGCAGCTGCAGCAAATGGCTGCGCACTTTAACTTGCTCGCTCGTACGCGCTCTCGTATATGCGCCTTTCGACTCACTCGCTCTTTCTCTCGAGGGGGTTGCTCTCTCTCTCTCTCCCTCTCTCTTTTACAGAGGAAGCGTTAGACAACTCGAACGTGTAATCATTCGTTTGCAGTCGTGCGTCGAATGCCGAGATTTTCTCTTTGATGCTTCAGAAAAAAGAAAGAACTTTCTTCCGCGCTTCCCCCCATTTAAAAAAAAAAAACACTTGCACGTTATATCGAAATTTCATTCTCGCATTTCCACGAAAATTCAGAGGGTAAATCATATATAGAGGTGTACACGCGAAATCTCTCAGCATACACACATACACACTAACGAGAAGAGGGATAAAGAGAGAAGTAAAGGAGAGGCTCGAACGAGATAGAGGGAGATAGCGAGCGCGAGAGCAAGGCTTGCAAAGCGGTGGCCGCGCGAGATTTATGGCCCGAACAAGTTTAAGCGGCGATTTCGCGGAGGGCCCCCGCCGCCACCGCCGCCGAAGAATACAAGCGCATTAAATGAAAGCGTTAATGAGGATGAACGAACAAACGAAACCGAAAAAAAAAACACGGAATCCGCAAGCCTAATAAGCGAGATTAAAGGAAAAGTTTGCGCAATTCGTGCTACAACGCGACCAATATTCTTTGAGGAAAATTAAATTAGACCGTCGGAGGAGGAGGAAAATGTAGGGCACAACAGACATACAAAGGGGAGCAACGAAGACGAATGGCGTGCGCGCGCGAGAGAGAGAGAGAGAGAGAGAGAGAGAGCTTTGAACAAATAAATAAATCCGTCGAGCGTGGAGGGGTTGTAACTTGCGTATTGCACGATCCTCTGTCACTGCGAATGTGTTGCTTTTTTTTTTCGTCTCTTCCTCTCGCTTGGTAAATAGGGTTGGACGATTTTAGTATAAATAGGATGTTGTATAGAAAGTGTCGTGATTTCATTTTCGAGAAGGATATTTCAATCTCTTTTTATTCGAAGGAGTGATTGTGTTGAGTATAAAAAGTTCTTCGGAATTTCACCGTATATATTATTACAGAAAGCAGTAATTGAGTAAATACACTGAAAACCAGTAGTCCGTTACGTTTCTTTTTTCATCTGAATTATTTATAGCTTGTTACCGAGCTGCACTAATTGTCACGTAATTATATAAGCGAGAAAAATTTCGTATCGGACTTTCCGTGAAATCGATGCCTCATTTATAGCTTCTGCATTGTAGTAATTAAGCCACATACATTTACGAGCGAAACGCAAGAAATTACGTGATCGGTAAATAACTTTACGAATAAAAAAAAGAAGAAAGGTGGCAGATAATAATATATTCGTGTCGATGATTTCATAATTTCTTTGCGCGATTGAATATAATATATTGCGTGAAGAAAAACTGGTCGTGTGGAACATGCCGAGGAGAGAGAAAGAGAGGAAAGAGTTAGAGAGAAGAATGAGGAACAAAAAAATAGAAATTTGAAAGATAAATGCCTTTGGTGACAAACGAGAGACGTCGTCGACTTAATTGATTCTCTAAAAAAAATAATTTTTTTTTTGTTTAAGTGGCTGGAGATACAAGTCGTTTAACTCTGTACCCGCATATTAATTCCCGGAAAGAGAATTAGTGAAGTTATCACGAAAGAGAGATGAGAGCGTGCATGCAAAACTATTTATACGTCTGATTGAAAGCGCATAGCGTAATTAGCATCAAGAAAGAAAACGAAACAAAAATAAAGAGTTATTTCAAAAGTCAGTCTGCACGCTCTTGGCGCTCGCAGTCCTAATTAGTCTCAGCTCGTCACTTTTTGACATGCCGGCGCTTTTTCAAGCCCTTCCGTTTCGTTCTCCCGAAAGATATGGTGCACTGACTTTACTTGCTACTTTTACAGCGTAATCCGCTGCTACTTAGTCTCTCGTTTAATTCATCGAGTCTTGTATATATAAGCCACGTCAAATTAGGATGAGCCGTTATATACACTCGTTGGAGCGGCCAATGAAAACGTTGCATTAACCGGCAGCAGCAGCAGCAGCGTTTAAACGCTATAAGTGATTTATTGTCGAACACTCGCGCGTTTTCAACGTTGTAAGCCACTTTTTATTCAACTCTATACCGTGTATGTTTGTGTGTATTCCAGAGCTTACATCAATCAAACTAAACTCTTCCAGCAATGCTCTTTAACGATTGAATATTACATTACATTGCGGAGAATGCTACATTGCATTGCTGCTTTTTGTGGCCAATTGAATATTGATTTAGGCTCGCGTTCGCTTCGAAATACATGGGATTAGGAATCATATACGTGTACGTATACGTTGAGGTATGAATTATTTAATGCTTTGTTCCCGGTAATTGCGATAAACCAATAATCCAATATCATGTATATATATCGAAAAACTTCTCACTAGTTATGCAGCTGTTGCGAACAAGAATAAGTAAAATTTATTAGAATCATCGTGCTATCGTGTAAATTAAATCACACGTCCATCAAAGAAATGAAATAAAATCTGTAAATCAATTATACAGAAAGCATGAAGTTATAACCTCTTAATGGAAATGTCTTTCGTATCGCGGAAATAAGAAAAGGACACGGGATTACCAAAGCAACGCGATATAGCTTAGAGATACAGTTGATCTCGTTGTTTGCATGCATTAATGAAATTTCCTATCAGCGCTCTCGATGGCAATGCAATTATCAAGGGATTAAAATCCGGATTACCAACCGCGCGATCGCGGCCCAAAATACTGATTAGGCGCGTCAGCCTCGTATATAACATGGGTTATTGTTGCGAACTAATCTGGCTAATCAGAATAAACATCGAAATTTGCAACGAGAATTAAGAATAAAACGTATGTTAGCGTCTCGCAAAAATGCATAGTTACTACTCTTTTTTTAGTGCGAAACTAACGATTCTGTAACATATAGATACACGCTCGACAATTGCGTCCTCGTAATATCGGAGATATACGTAAAACAATAAAGATTTGTCAAAAGCTAAAATGACACAGCGTTAAAAAATGACGTTAATGGGAGGAGCATTAAAAGTTTCATAACGCATCTCACGCGCGCGCGCATGCAGCAAACATCAGTATCCACGCTAGCGAGAGCAACTTTACGGGCAAATGGGAAACTTACTCCTAAAACTAACGCGAATTTATGCTGCCTCCGCGTACTAATATACGCGTTTAGCATGCATTAGAAGCTTCATAGACGAGGCGCGAAGCTTGTGCGAATTGATGCGAGTGAATTTTTTTTCTTCTTCTTCTTCTTCTTCTCTCCCTTTTTTTACGCGTGGTATAATATAACTCGCTCGCGGTCTGACGTGAGACATCAAAAACTTGTATGTGTATTTCTGATGCTCGTGTTCTAAACTTTATGTTGCACTTGGCAGGCTTTACTGCTCAGCTAGGATATATATTCAGTATAACTTTGCTACATTTAGTTTGAAAGGCACAGCATACGCGTTCGTATTAAATACTGTCGGGATTATGTCATATCAAAGCATTCGTTTATTCGATAGTTGCTTTATTATTGGAAATTTCACGTGAAACTTAGACGAACGGTACAGTCGTTTATGAGTTGTTAACTTTTGCGGATGTGAAGTTGTAATATTTAACTATAAAGAGCGTTTCAGAAATTTAACGCAAATGGTATTAACACCCTTGACACGAATAACAGATATCAATCGTCATATTTTATCCCCGTTATTTGTACAATCCAGTCGTATTAGCTAGTTGTTTTCATTAAATTCTTGCCCGCAAAGTAGTTAGAAGTCCAGAAACACGTACATAAAATTAATAGAAACTTTATATTAAACATTTATTTAGCACTGAAAGTGAAGCGTCTTTGACATATAAGACAAACTTCTTTAGTCACTTCTTAGGCGGTTTGAGTTGATACGCTAACTGAATTATTCGATAAAGCAATGTTGGTAATAAATAAAATATTAAGTGTGAAAGATAAAGAAAGAAGATTAATAGCATGCCGCTGTAGGTAATGATAATTTGGATATAGACAGAAGCTGTTGAGTTATGAAATAAAAATGGATAGGTTTCTGGTGGCGCACATCTGAGAAATCTTGGCTTGTAATACCATGATATTATGTGTGTATATGATTTCTTATTTTCTAGGTCGCTTTACTTATTTGCGTATTACATTGAATTAGTAGTGAAATTTTCAACAAAAATGTCTCTTTAATTTTTTTTATTAAAAAAACTATATTCTAGTCAAATAATTTATTCTCAAATGTGGATTAAGTATAATACGAAATATTGCAGATAATATTAACATTGGACTCGAATAAAATTTATCTGATCAGTCGTCGTATTTTATTCCCGTTGTTTGTATAATCCAATCATAGTAACTGGCTATTTTAGTATAACCATTTATACTATGGTCTCCACTTCCTCCAGCCATAATTCCGACTAATTTGTCATCCAATACAGCAGGGCTGCCAGAATCACCAGAAACCAATTCAACTTCCTTAACAGTTGTGCAAAATTGGTTGTCAGTAAGACTCACCTCATACAATTTTTGGTATATATCACTGCAATACTTATGGTCTGCTACTTGCACTCGAGCACTTCTTAAAGTACTTCCGAATACACCATGCTGTTAGTATTTAGAGATAAGTATTGTCTCACAAATTTTGTGTCATTATATGCATAAAATTTCAACTTACGCGGTGATATCCGTATCCAGCGACTGTAACATTATCCCCATCCTTTGGATATTTTCTGGTAATTTTGATCAGCTGCTGGTACTCGTTAAATTTTATTGGTGTTTTCAACTGCAAAAAATATTAATTTGGTACACAAGTACTTATTACTTCATGTTGAAATGAAATATGGGATATAATCGTTACGTAAAGTTGTCAAACCGAAATTGCCATGATAGTACCTTTAGCAAACAAACGTCGCCACTAAGATTTTCCATCTCTAGATGGCCGGGAATGAATATTTTTTCAACGTTAATTAAATTTTCGCCCTGCAATGTTAAACTACTTCCTGTAATAATTAGCGTACCTACAACGCTATCTACGAAACTGTAGACAATTTAAATATATTTTATTATGGCTATTTATTTTGAATCGAGAAATTGAAATCTAATCAAAAGCTTACCTTGCGCAATGAGCAGCTGATATGACCCAATCAGCAGAAAGTATAGCTGCGCCGCAAAAGTGTTTTCGACCATTACGGGATATTACTTTAATCTGCGCCTGCAGAGACAATTCACGGAATATTTATGAGTAACTATCGAGTAACAATTCAATAAAATAAAATTGTTCTGAAAGTAACGAAATCTAATGCGCCTATACAAATCTGTATTTTTAAGACAATAAAGTACAATTTTATTTATCTGAAATTGAAGCTCAAGACTAACTACAATATATTCCGATTTCTTGCAAATGCAAGTACTTTGAATAGCTATAATCTTACCACATATGGAAAATCGGTAATTGGATGATACTCGCCATTGTTCATAGCATCTTTTACATGAAAACATAAAATTTACATGAAAATTTGTAATGTTTATTTTACAAATTCCGTTCTCACACAATGTCTTGGAGGATCGGAGTACGTACATATATAAAACCAATGAAAACGTAAAATACTTGCCTGCAAAGAAGTTGAGGATGCAAAAACACGTAATTACTAAAAATCTCATTTCGAGTGTTCGACCAACGCAGAGTAAGACGGCTTTTGAATATAGGAATGAACCGTTTGCTCCTCGTCGCTCGCTGATTACGCCAAATCACTTATTTGATAAAGCAACGAGCTTAATAAATTGATAAACTGGTAATCTAGCTATAAAAAAATCATCAACCAATGTATTAACCAATGTTAAATGTCAAATTCACATGTAAAAATATGAAACTATCAAGAACTTTATGTTAGACATCTGCTGTAACGCTAAAAAAATAAAACGACACTTGACGACAAGAAAGATTTCTCCTCGTACTTATGCTGACATGATGTATAACGTCATTCTGATAAACTTATGGCAGATAACTTGGCAGACGTGGAAGTATGACTTAAAAGATAAAAATTTCCATTTCCACACAATGATAAGATAACATTTCGACCGTTACTGCAGCTCGTTCAAAAATATTATTAAAAAAAATGATTGCAAAAATCGCTGAAGCTTCATTTTACATTATCGACAGCCAAAAGTACTCACGCAGTGAACTTTGCAATCGCCTGTAGGGCATGATGTATAACATCGCCGAAGGCACGAAAAAGTAATAGGATAGGCAAAAGTATAGAGAGCGTAGGTTTGCACTCGTTTTTGGAACTTAAAAGGCGAGTAGGCAATTAGCGCGAAAATCCCGAACTACTCGAGAGCGAGAGAGAAAGAGAGAGTTTGAGGGAAAACAGACCCGCGGCAGGCAGGCCGGAACTTTCCTTGCGCGAACGGACAATGGGGTCGTGAGTGCATATACATAGTTATAGCATATATGCATTGCACACACACGTATATATATATAAAGTTGAAGAAAAAAATCGGTGCTCGCGAGAACTACTGCCAAGTCAAACATTTTCGCGCTCTTTGGCGCGCGGGAATATATAATAGAGAGAAAAGAGCTTTTTGCGAGCGCGCGCTTATAACACGTGACACGTCGACGAATTCCCCGGGTCTTCTAGCAAATTGCAACTCTGTCGTGTGTGCGATTATCAGCGCTACGGATCGGCTTTAAAGAAGAATGCGACACATTGTTAGCGCTCGCGCTCGTGCGCATGTGTGTGTGTGTATTATAAGGGAGCCGTTTAGCAAAAGGAGCCTAGAGAGAGAGAAGTAAGGTATCTCTCATTGCATCTCTCTCTCTCTCGCTGCCGACACGATAAGATCTCTTTTTCTCTCCCTCTCTCTCTCTCTTTCGCTCGCGGGAACTAGCATCGACGACTACGACGACAGGGACACCTTAGACTGCGCGAGAGCCATTCGAAATAAATTGTCATTCGATACCCTGAGAATTCTATTTCTCTGTCTCCTCTTTTGCTACACACACACACAAATACATACAGAGCGGAACTCAGTTTTGTGGGTTTCTTCGGTACAATGACATCGGGGGATGCTGCTGCTGCTGCTTGCTGCTTTGCTGCCTCCGAAAAGGAAGTTGACAAAAACGCCGAAGCCCGATACGATGCTTATCTCACGGCCGCAGTAGTTGCCTATTGCGGAATCGCTTTGTGCACCGATGTGGGCTTCTATAGCTGTATACGACGACGACGTGTCCTTCTAATCGCGATTTCTTCCTATACACTTACTTCTTCTTTTTTCTTCTTCTTCTATCGTTTTCCACTCGTTTGACTGCTGTGTCGTCTCTCCGGCTTACTTATGCTTCACGGAACAGCTGAAAGAATAAGGTTATCGAGTTCACTTCTTCTTCTTCTTCTTCCTCTTCCCTGTGCCAAGCTTACTACTACTACTACTGTTTCAAATGCGAAAATCACGGTGTACATTTCGTTAGTGTCTGGAAGGATTTTTCATTAAATCGGCAAACTCTGGCACGGTTTTCTCTACCCGTCTCTATTCTATTTTTTTTTTTTTGCTCTCTTCAACTTCTTCTTGTTCTTGCTTGCCGTGTTATTTGGGTCGTTCTTCGAGAATCTCGTTTCTTTTGTCTCTCGACTTGTCTGGCAAAGAAATTTGACATATATACTTATGCGGGCTATACGATCGATGTAGAGTATATACATATACAAGTCGCGTTGGGATTTTCGACGTTTACAGCTCTCGACACGTGCAAACATTCGAACTTTTTTTACGCGAATTTTCAATCAACTTCCTCCGTACGATTTTAATCACTTTAATAGAATAATTAAGCATTCGATAAAAGCTACGCTCGCGAGGTATTTTCAATTAACCTGAAAACGATCGCGCGCGCAGCTCATGCGTATACACGTTTCGCGCTAAAAACCCTCCGCTATCAGATTTAATCCAAAAGAGACTTTTATAATTATGTATTTTCTATTTTTTACGCATCGGCCTTCGGCTTTACGCGCTGAAAATTAAAAGTATCATTTGCTGAAATTACAGATCGAACGATACTATATAGCGAAACAAACAAAAAAGTACAGGTGAGTGATGAAATTAAAATCAACAAGTTCTTCGAAATGATCTTTTCTTTCGCGGGATATCTCTTTGTCGGTTATTGCAATGATAATTATACGTTTGAGCGAGGAAATTAATAAAAGGCCGAGAGCGCAAGAAAAGAACTGAAACGACGATGTATCTCGGCGAGTATATCAGTTATGGTTTTTTTTTTATTAGGTGCATAATAGATCGGCGATAATAATGAAACGCGCATTGCGCACGTCTGGAAGCGATTCATTTCGCGAAATTCAAGCGCAACTTATTAGCCATCTCGAGAGTGATCGCGTTTGTTGAAATTGAAAAGCTCGTTCGGACGAAGAGATGCGCGGCGATAATCAGAAAATACACTCGTATATTCTAATTAAAAATAAAGTGTCTTTGGGACGTGTCTAGAGTAGACCTAATTGGCCGTTGCTACGTGATTCGAATGTCTTTAATCTCGTCGTCAGCTGAGAGAAAGAGAAAGAAAGAAAGAAAAAAAAAATGTATAATTGAAGTTTTCGTTATAGTGTCCGCGCGCATCCTCTCTCTCTGATATATACAACGACGACGAGACGACGCGCTTAGTCGAAAGGGTTAATTGAATTATTTCAATTAACTGATTACATTCTCTCTCTCTCTCTCTCTTCGCGCATATAAGCACATACATACACACACACAGAGCGACCTTGCGGACATTAAACGCGATTTTTATCATACCAACGCGAGCCTCGACGGAAGTAATTATGCCTGTCGGTGTAATGACTTTTCTCCGTACAACAATGCTGAGTAAACATATAAATTGAAAATTACACATTGGGCTAATTATTCGTAATGGAGCGAGAGAGAGATTTTTTGCACGCGCGCGTACTCTTGCAAAGTACGCTCTTGTTAAAACACTCCGCATTCCATCTTGATGTTTTCATTCTTTTTTCTTTTTGGTCAAAATTGTTATTAATTAGTCTTTTTAAAATCGAATTCTTCATCCTCGAGATGTTTAAAGTTTACAAAGGGCTCGTAAGAAAATTAATCTAATGCGATAAATAAGTTCGTCCAAAAATAAAAAAAAACACAAGAGTAAGTGGTTTACATTATAGACACGAATTTTTCAAAAACTATTTTTGTCAATATTTCCAACGAAACTGTTGAAATTCATCAAAGTCAAGTTCGTTATGTAAGACGGGCTTATACAGGAAGGGGAGAAAGAAAGAGAGAGAAATGAGGCACTATATTTGTTTTTGTTCTATAACTATCAATCCCAAAGTATCTCTCGTATTTTTCAAAACAGATCGAGAAGCTTTATCACACCTAATTGATTTCACAATAAACACGCGCGTTTTGGAAATAATGAGGTGTAATCATTTAAAGCATACGTACACATAGACAAGTAGAAAGATATCTATAGTTCCGAAATACAATCTATATATAGATAGATACTACCGATCGGCTTTCGCATTTTGCGATCGCGCAATCTTTTCTCGCAAATCTAAAAAAAAAAAAAAACCAGCGTAAAGAGTATATATACATATTTGAGGAAGCTACTCAAAATAAATAGCCGCTGGCGGGAGCATTATAACGGAGCATCTCAAAGTATTTTTTATAATCTCTCTCCGTGGAAAACGAACCGGTACATATGTATATACTTCCACAAAGAGCGCTCTCTCCGCCGCTAATCAGTGATAATACGTGGGCAATTAAAATTTATGCGGCAACCGTGCCTCCCTTTGCTCCTTACTATACCACGTCAATTCCCGATAACTCGTTAACCGAGCTGTGAAAAACAAAGGAAGCCTCTCTCGTGAAACAACAAGAACAGCAAAAAAAAAAAAAATCGGCATCACGGCGTCATTTTGAACAATGCGATCCTTATCGCGCGAAAAAATAAAAGTACCTTGCGGCCCCGAAAAACGAGATCACGGGCGTATCTTTACCTTAATAAGGAACTCGCTGCTGCTGCTGCTGCTACCGAGTCGTTATTAAAAGGGATTTTTCTCGTGGATAAACACGAGTGATATATCGTTTCACCGCCATGCCGCGTGTATGTATGTGTGTGTGTATAGAGAGAGAGAGAGAGAGGCCAAGGGTGATAATTAAGACGGACGCTGATCCAGCGCTGATAGCGATGTGTGTGTGTGTGTGTATATAGCATCGCGGTCGCGGTGCAGGTACAAGATACGTGGAATCGAGAGGGAGAGTATATAGTAGCCACCGCGCGCGAATTATGTACATAGCGAAAAAGGAGAGCGTCGTCGTCGTCGTCGTCGTCGTGGTCGTTGGTCGTCGTGAGATTTATCGGGGCGGCGCCGGATAACGAGGTGTGTGTATTATCTGTGTGCTGCTGCTTGCTACCGACTACTATATAGTGTATAACGTTTAATACCTACCTATATACGTATATAACTATCGTGGGTTATGGATGAGACCCCTAAAACAAGCCAACCTTATACTTCTGCACGTTTATTAAAGCGAATTTATCTCGACAACATAGAGATATTGTTGTATATAATACTTTCACTCGGCGAGCAAGTCGTGGGTGTGCTCGCAGTGGCATAAAGCACGACCCCGATGAGGCAAGTGTGCCACACGACGATTACGATTTTTTTTTTTTTTATTAAAATGCCATGTGACAAAAGCTGCTGCTCCTGCTGCTTTCGCTGCTGCCTCGTGGTATACACTGTCACGCTGATCACGCCGGCAAAGAGAGAGAACAGAGCCCGAATTTCGCGATTATACATATAGAGGTGTGCTGCCATGTTTTTTTTTTGCCATTGCGACATTTATTTTATGCTATGTGCAGCCGCTTGGAACGATCGCTATGTGCACAGCGAGAGCGAGAGCGAGAGATCGATTTTTATATGAGGCACAAGGATAACTTTCGGTAACTTTTTTTTTTAGATTTTCGAGATAAGTTTCTGTTGTATAGATGCGATAACGATATTTTAGGTTGACTTAGGACTACTATAGTGTTTCTTTTTATAGGCTACTTTAATTTCAATTTAGTAGAGAGAGAAAGAGCCTTTTCATTGTTCGAACGTGCGCTGATATATTTAGTACATAAAATGCATATCACGTGCGACTAAAAACGTACGAATATATTAATAAAGCGACGAACGAGGCAACAAGATACTCGTGGGCATATATATTTAATTAAATTTAATTTAATTAATTCTAAATGAATATCCATTTGAATCTTGGAGCATTGAAGAAAATTTTAATCAAGATATTTTCATATCTGACATTAATAACCAGATAAGTTACATCGCATACTCTCCATCCATCGATGGTATTTTAAGTACACACAACCCGTAAACTCCGTAAAATAAATTAATCCCCATTCAAAAAAAAAAAAAAAAATCAAAATTGAAGCTCATAATCCGCAAGTATGTAATAGATCAGTTCGATCGGTAATGAATTTAGCCGCGCGCGGCATCGTTGCCGTCCGAGCCTTTTATGTACACACTTTAATTATCAAATTGAAGAAGGAGGTTACAAGCAAATTGCCGCCGACTCGGCGACGTTACAAGCTATGGCAAATTCATTGAAGAAGTGTATATATCGCGCGTAAGTGGACAGAAAATTGCAGCGAAGCAAGCTATATATATATCGCGGCACACAGGTATATAGAATACCGAGAGACGAGAGACTCGACCATTGATAGATAGCGCTTTTACGCCAAGGCAACAGTATACAGCAAAAAATTCACCGCTGAGTAGTAGCAGCAGCAGCAGCAGTAGAAGTCTTTCATAAAAAATTGAGGATGATCACTTTGTTGATCAGTCGAGCAGCAGCAGCAGCAGCCCTTTGCAATCTATCTTGGGGGCCAGCAGCAGCAGCAGCAGCAGTTGCCTCGTCTTGTTCTCATAAGCTGCATTTGTGCGACCGCGGAAAGCGCCGAGCAAGAGAGATGCGCTTAAGAAGATTGCCTCCTCTCTCTCTCTCTCTCCTTTTGGTGTATACTATACAGCGAGATGTCGTGCGGCAAACAGCGTTGTTGCTGTTGTTGTTTTTTCCTTTTCCTCATCATCAAACGAGATACGAGCAAGAGAGAGAGAGAGCGCAGAAAAGGAAATATCTAGTTATATGGTTAAAGCGTGAATTCGCTGGTCAAGCAAAAAACTTTCTCTCCCCCCCGTGCATCATGCGATGGCTAACTTTCCATCTCTCTCGTCGTTGTTGCAAGCCAATTTGTCCTCTTCGTTTTTTCTTTCTTCTTTTTTTTTCGACCGCGCCAAATGCACTTGCAAGCGGTGCGGGTATGACGAACAAAAAAAAAAATTGCCTATATGAAATTGCTCCAAGCTCTTTCGCGCTTAACGAGCGAATGATTAAAGCTTGCGCACCAGCGGACACATTTACTACGCTTCTCTCGCTCTCGCTCTCTCGATGACACTTGTTCCTATATATATATATGTGAGATGCATTTTTCGATTAATCGTCCTTGATGTACATAGCTGGAATAATTTTAACGTTTGGCTACTTTTAGATATTGTAATGCGCGTTGACAGAGATAGATATAGAAGCGTTAGAGAATAAATATCTCGTCGAGTAGACTTGTGCGCTAATTGTATATTCACGATTCAGCAGAGAAGTTCTCTCTCTTTCTAGTCACAACACACGCATATAATATATATATATGTATACACTCAGAAAAAAATCCTCTTGATACAAGAGGATTCCTCTTGGTACAAGAGGATTTTCCTCTCAAAATAGCACC